>JAVQKG010099579.1:0-28899 GCA_036025885.1 Hypseleotris bucephala
CTTGTTTGAAAACACAGAACCAACATGTGACAATGTAAAGAGCACAAGTCTATAAGATGTGTGACTATAGTGTTAAAAGTCTGCTGTAGGTCACATTGAGGTGAAATCTGCTGCAGTGTTATGTTGTTATTCTTCAAGTGTGGGGCCTATGCCTCGCACAGACTTTCAATTGAGTCACTGACTTTCATGGATTAAGCAATGCATGCACAAGAACCACTGCGTAAATATAGTTTTAATTAAAATCAGAAAGTTAATTATTTTTGTGTTTTCCCCTAAGACTGAAAACAAATATATGAACAGAGTTTGGATACTGCATTGTAATGTATTCACAATTAATGTCTAAATCTTTTCTTTCTTCAGGCACGCTCTGTTTGCTTGCCTTATTTTAACAAAAACTGAAACAGCCATTATTAGATTTAATGCAACAGACAAACACTCAAAATGAAAGTGTTTTTATATTCAGACATGTTTTCCACTGGTGCATAAAAGTCTGCATACATTTGTGATCCATTGATTTCTTTTTTATGAATTATGAAACAAATAAAATAAAAAAACACAACATCTTACTGTGCAAGAAGTGACCACTTTGAGTAAGAACATTAAGCTCTCTTGGCATTCAGTTAACCAAATAAGCCCTAATGTTCCCAGTTTATTAGTTTTAGTGCTGGCTCTTAAGTGTATGACAATTAGATTTAAATAATCTTTAATTATCCGCCCAACAAGATAAGTACAGTGGGGGACATGGTAATGATATGGTGAACAGACGGCACCATTGTCATTCTTGTCACTGAAGAGAGAGCGAGGCAATAAAAGGGGAGACAGAAGAATGCAAAATTGTGAGTGTGCGTGTGGGTGTATTGGTGTACGGCTGCTAAGCACATTTGCTATAGCCATCATTAAGTTCAGGCCGTGTGGTCGGTGTCATCGTCTAGACACAAAGACAAAGCTGGGCCTTTCCTCCACATGGGACCCAAGGGAAGGGGGCAAAGGCCTATGGGACAGAGCCAGAGCGGGACAGAGCCAGAGCGGGACAGAGCCAGAGCGGGACAGCAGCGGTGTGGGTGACAGACGGTGAGAGGACAAGCGAGGGGGGGCTTACAGTAAAATGACACAAAGTTACAGTATCAGTGACTAGAAAGACACATGAAACTAGATTATCGTTCTTGTTAATCAGAAGAGCAGAAGTAGGACGCACTTGACAAGCCGGCGTGAGGTAATTAGTGCAAGACACACGTGTCCCTCATTGAAAGTCTCCCTTGAGTCAAAAACAGCTGAATCAGGCAGAGGTCTGAGTGTGTGCAGGTGTCAGTGTACAGCTGCAGTGTTAGCCCTGTATGTGTCTATATGAGTCTGACTTCTACATTAAAGGGTTGATTACACACACACAAAGAAACATGTTCAAGCAAATCTGGTCATAGTCTATTTATGTGTCACATTACTCATCTTCTGACTCTGATTATCTTTAAAAATAAATAAATAAAAGGTACATTTAAAATAAACAAATAAGTAAATAAATAATTAGATAATGAGTTGATTATGAGCACTCTGCAATGCTATGTCCACCTATCTCAAACATAATCTGATATATGTTAATAATAATGTTATCTGCCTAAATTAATAATTCATGTAGGGTCTATGTAAATGAGGTATATACATAAATGTGAGTTTTTGCAGGTTGAACTTGGCTTTTTCACCTGCCTCCTACTGTGCAGTGACAGACACATGCCAAAAAAGGAGAAAAGGAAGAGAAAACATGTAGGAAGTGGAGGTGGGGGAAGGGGTGTTTCTCGGTTGAACAACAGCTGTTAGGATTACTGTTTAATAAAAGCTGTCATATGCATGCACTCCCTGGCGCCCCCCACAGAGAGGACCAAAAGGCAGTGCTGCACCGAGCCCAATAACCCAACATCAGAGTCAGCCGTTGCCCCTGGAGACCTGCCGCTCTGGTGCCAGGCCCCCCTTACGTCCCACCAGGCCTGCCATGCCCCCCGGCACACCGTCTGTATGTCTGTGAAGATTTACAATTATTTCAGATTATGCATATGTTTATATCATACGCACAATGTAATGTTTGATACTGTAGCCATTTGAGCCAGCAGAGAGCTACCACAGAACTTCCTTTAATGGAACTAAAAAAATCGAAAGTAAGGAGTAACCTAAGAAAAATGCAATGCCACAGGGAAAAAACATACTACACCAGGTCTAAGTAAAATAAGGTCTATAAGGTCTCTTGACAACGACAAAAAGGGTCAATATTGTAAACACAATGTAATGTTTAATACAGTAGCCATTTGAAGGGGCAGAGCAAGTGACCGTGACATAGGTATCCTCCTCATGCATAGTGGATGTGTGTTGGTGTGTGTCTGTCTGAAGAGGGAGGGGGAGAGAAGGGAATTCATCAGATAAGCTTCCTCATTTGGGCCGCTTCAGGAAGACTGAAAGGAGCTGTGGGGAGGCTTTCATCTCTGAGACGGAAAAAAGAGGCAGAATGAAGATAGAGTGAGTGCGAAAGAGGATGAGAAGGCGGGAGAGGGCTAAGGAAAGGAGGCTGTGATAAAGAATGAAAGAGATAATCCAAGAGGATGTTTACCTTGGTCATGCTGACAGAGGACAAAAAGGCCACTAATATGTGCTGCCCCCTAGAGGGCTCCAGGATATTGAGCAGGCAAAGGGTAAAGTTAACTGAAGATTGCACTTGTACTATAGAGGTGACAGGACATGAGGCGTCAGTGTCCCTCCTCATAGACAAACCGCTTAATTAAACATGAGCCAAGGCGGCGCTGTCTCCCTGCCTTCCAGGACTGGATATTCGAGTGTGTGTAGACGTGCATTCATCTTCTCTTCATAGACAGCACAAGAAGGCCATTTGCAAGTCAAATTCAGCATTTAATGACACGGGAAATCATCTGAATTTATTGAAAGCCAGCGTGGAAAGGAAAAGGAGCTTGTTCAACTTTCAGATCAAAAAATGCATAAAATTGCCACCCCTCTTTTTTGGCTGCAAATAGAGCTTTGAGTGCTCCTGATTTTAAATGATGAGATGTGTGGAGGTGAATGAGAGGCAGGTGTGTAGCTCGGGGACTCCCTCAAGTTAAAATAATCCAGCTTCTAAAGTGACTGAAAGAAAACTATACCACTATAATAGCATGTAATATACAGCTGTGTTAATGAGGGCTGCCCAATTCATTGAAAAGGTCAATGTTATGGTAATATTGGCAAATCTAAAATCAGTACATCAAGAAACTAAATGTATTGCAATAATGTTTTGGATTTCAATCATACAAAAATGTACTCTTGAAACTGAATGTTTAATATAAAACTGTGCTTTGTCTCTGTCCTTGGTGCTACTTTGTTCTGCTTTGGTCCTGAATTGTTCTTTGTTTAGTCCAGGTTTAGACTTTTGATTTGCAGTATGGCCAGTTGAAGTTACTTTGTCTAAATGCCCGAATATCACCAGTCAGACATACTGTATTATAACATTAAGTTTTGAATTTCAAGCAGCACTATAGTGAGCCCTATATCATGCTGTTGCACCATCTTATCACAAAGACAAATGAATTATGTTAGCTATATTATAAAAACTGTATAATCGCCAGTGTAAGTCATCTGTGATGCCTTAAACATTTTAAACTCTTGGCAATTATGAAGTGAAATCCTCCGGCGGTAAACTTTAAATAGGTCTCATTGTGTCGACATAAAGCAACTAAATCTGCAAGCACATCAAGGACAGTGAACATCCAATTAATAGTAAACATCACGGCCACAAGCGGAGTTGTTAAAACGCTCTCCCATGGCAACAATCTTGTCAAAGCGCGCTGTTGCCAAGAGAGTACTATGCTAGAAAACTCTTTAAATGAAAGAAGGGAAAGAAAAACCACAACCAAGGCGTAAGGAGGAGGTAGGCAGTGTACATTTGTTATGGTCTGCATCCATCTTGCTAATTGGAAATAAACAGGGCCTCATTGTTTGGAGAGCATTAAATCAAGCTCTAATCAGGTGTGTGTGTTCTTGTGTGTGTGTATGTGTGTGTATGTGTGTGTAGGCTGCTGTAGCTGCACTGCTGGGGACATTTCCCACAGAAATATTTGTAATGACTTTAAATCAAGCTGAATGTTGACGTGTGTGTGCCACGTGGATGATAACCTATTCTATTAGCACAACGAGGCTAAGTGAGGATGATCTCACCCTTCATCACTCTTCCTTGGACACACAAACGCACTTCTCTGTGTGCATGGTATAACAAAGCCACTTCCTGGTTGAGACCATTCAGATAATAACTTCCCCTCCCTAACAATAGCCAAAACAAGAACAAAATTGTCTCTAAATTATACTAAATAAGACTGCAACTGCAAAGTTCTCCGAGAACCAGTTAAAAAGCATGTACACCTTACCCAATAGAATGAAAACATAAAACAAATCAATGCGTTGCATCACACTTATCCTTCTCGGGGTATTCATTTGCGTTGCCCTATTCATTTTTAATGTACAATATTTAATCCTTATTTGCATAATATGTTTTTCTTTCACATCGAGTGCAAACAAACAGCACACATCCAGGCAGTGCACAACAGATGTGAGGCGAGCAGCAGTCATCTCGACAGAAAACACATTCACACGAGAAAGGAGCTGTGAGAGGCGCAGACTTGTAGATCTCATTAAGATTAATACAGTGCGACAGGAAAAGCAAGCACAAGAGAAGGAGGAAGAGCGACGCAGAGGTGCAGCTTTAATGGGATCAATAGAAGGGGCATCAGCGCGGGTCAGAGCCGGTGTCCATGGTGACCCGGACCAGGATGAGTCACCGCGGGACTCGGCTGTCCGTCGCTTTCACTGCGGCGCTAACACAAACCGTAATTACTGACCGCATTTCTGTCCCTTTGTGCTCATTTTATGAATCATCATTTTATATTTATGCAATCCCTTCCTCTTTGTTATACCGTGTGCTTGCTGTCTATACAGGTTTTTGTATTATTGTTTGTCATGCATTGGTAAGATTATATGTACAGTAGTGTGCAAATGTTCAAGCCACTGCCACACAAATCTTAATTACTGACTGCACATCTTTCTCTTTGTGCTTATTTTATGAATCATTGTTTTATTTTTACAATCTCTTCCTCTTTGTCACTCAATTTTATCTGCCTACTCAGTGTTTTCTTATAAATATTTTGTACAGTCATGCATATTTGTTACTGATTGTTTACAAGCATTTACAGTACCGCACAGTGTAGCAATGATGCCAAAAAATTTAATTTGCGCTACACTTTCAAAACAAAACCACAAACGCAAATAACATCTAGACATCACTGTCAGAGGGAATTAGTTTATTTACAAGCCCAGGCACATGTTTTACGAGGATTATACACAAAAAGAGAGGACATAGGACTGGATAGCACATTCATTACACAAGTATAAACAAACATTTGAGGTCTAGTGCTAAGTTTAGAGATGTGAAATAGGTATGTTTGCCTGTTTTTTTATCCAAATCACAGAGATTCAGTGTAAAATACAGGGGGCAGATCCACACAAGGCACTTCAGGACCGTGTATGAAATTCCACAGTGTAAATTAGGGCACAGGTGTCACAGTCCAGCAGCAAGCACTGAGTCAGGAACACGTAATAACAGACTTTATGACTCGGTGCGATTTTATTTAAACCTGTGTGTGTCTGTGGGAGTGCCATTGCATGAAGCCAGGCTCACTTCACCTTTTGCCAAACAATAACATCCCGACTCTGCGCTGCCCCCGTTTCCCCAGCTGCACTATAAACGGTCCCCTCCTCCCACTTATTTCAACAGGCGCTTTGCCTATTTCGAAAGACAGAAGTTTAACTTTGAACCGTTTCAATGTTTGCTATTGATGCTACACATGCCCTGAAAACATAAAAAACATTTGATGGAGCGCTGCATGCATACAGAATTCTCTCAGCTCTCCACCAAAACAATGCCCCAACTCTGGCTACATGCAGTTCGAAGGCTCTAGAATATTTGTGGAGGCAATTTTTCTCTGTACTAAAAAAACACACAAAACCAAACAGAAGTTTTCAATTTCTCACTTAATTCTTTCCATTTCCATTGTGCAGAGTTTAACCCCAAATACTGTATTAATGATGTAAATCAGAGCACAGCATTAGCTTTATGCATTGATCCTGAAACTACTGCCTATTTTATGTTTGGCTGTTTCAAGTCATTCTCTTTTTATTTGATTTGATTATTTTATTTGATCCCACCTCAGAATGGGATGGTTGGGAACGCTTTTGGGAACACTTTGGGGCTGTTCCATCTAGTGGCATCCCATCCCAATCTGACCAAGTGAACAAGTGCCTTATCACAGCAGCAGAATGACAACATGTACAGAGGCAAATAGAAAGGAGAGCGACACAAAGTGATAATAGGAAGTACATGAATGGACTAAGGCGGAAATTAGATGAAAACTGGAGATGAAAGAAATGACCAAAACAATGCACCAAAAAACAAGGTGATTTTCTCTTTGATGGGCAAATGAATTAATGGAAACTGTAATAGACACAAGTGAGGATATTACAAGCCAAAGGACTGGGAATTAAGGTTAGAATAAAAATAATACAAATTGACAGTACAAATAAAGGGATTGGTGCAAAAAAGAAATGCATTTTGTCTTCATTTCCAAAAAGAGTCTCTCATTTGTGCATTGGGCTTTCAACAGTCACACTGCCAGGTTCTTTACCCAAAAACAAAGCCCCCCAAAATATCATTGCCAACACATGGCACATGCATTTGCGGGACTGGGTTTGTAAGCGAGCTTCCATAGCTGTGGGGTGCGAGTAGTTCAGCATGAATAATTAAGCCATACGAGGAGAAGCCTACTGTCCAAAAAAGCTCAAAATCCAACTGCCAGCATTTCATTAGAAGTGTTATGAGAAGATGAATCAGGGGAGGAGGGGGAGGGTACTGTACGTCATAATATATCAAAATTAAAAACTGGAAAATGTGATGATTGTAGGTGCTATTTGAGTGGAGAAAAGATGAGAAAAGACAAATTTTGTGAGATTTTAAGATTTCAAGTAAAAAAATCTCAACAAAATTTACTAAACTTAATTTTTAAGTGTTATGTGAAAATGAACCAGTGAAGGGTTAAGTCAGATTCTGAATACAGTAAAAAGCAGGCTTGTGACATATAAAAGACATAGTGGCCCATTAACTCAACACAACATCTGCGCTTCCTCAATCCATCTCTTCTTTGATCGAACGAACTATGATCTCTCCAGGCAAGGGTCACAGGTCAAGGGTGAGGGTTCAGAGGTGGCGGTGAGGGCTGCGGTCAGGACTATTTTGTAAAGCTCAACAATAGGGTGATAGTCTATGACCTTGGCCTGGATAAACACATGCTCACTGTAATTGATCTTAACACAGAGAGACAGCTCATGCTTATGAATAGAGATGATTTTGTTGGATACTTTTTTTTATTTTTCATTGTTAATGCTTAAACAAAATCAGATTAAATATTTTTGTATTTGCTCAAAGCACTTTTAATTGAATGAAACAACATTTTGTGTATAATTTGATAGAAATCCATAATCTTAATATGCAATATGTGCCCAATATTGTGATACATTGTGCAGACTTACACTATATCAAACAGCATAGACCAGACAATAGATGTCTATGGTTTTGTAATCAAACTCTTTGGAGAAATCTGAGTTGTTGTCCAATTTTATCTTCCTGATCAAATTGTTTTATTACTGTCTGTAGAGGATTGCACCAGCACATCTCGCCAGATTAGTCACTGATTGTGTGTGGGTGTATGTGTGCGTATGTGTGTGTGTATATGTGTGTGTTTAGGGGGTCTACTTTGGCTGTTGTGGTGGTGGTCGGCTCCTAACTCATTAGACAGTTTAGACAGATAAGAGGCTTGCAGCTGAAAGCCACAGCAGTGCTGGGTTTTGTGGTTATGAAAGCGATCTAATCGGGATTTGGCAACAGAAATCTAAAGGAGTTTAGGAAAGAAAAACTCACTGATTTGTAGATTTAGAGTTGGGCTGAAGCATATCTAATCAGCTAAATGGCTATAATAGACTATGAATGACATCAACTATAGTAATATGGTGAATTTTAGTTGGATTTCTACAGTAATTTCTTGTCTACTTGTATTTCTTATGTTTCACTTCCCTGGCTCATGCACTCATTTTCCTTCATAGTAATCCTTCTCTTTTTACTCTCTTTTGCTGTCAGATATCTCTATCCCTCTCCAGGCAAAATTAGACTTTTCACATTACACACCCCAATTAATGGCCCTTTTAGTATGGTATTTGCATGCTAACACTTACTGTATTTCTCAAAGTAGGAGAAATGAACTACTGCATGTCTGTCTACGTATGTGCAACAGAAAAATCTATTTAAAGCACTAGCGTCAGGGAAAAAAAGCCGTGTTTGCATATGTCTAATGGCAGACGGCGGCCCCTACTAAATCCTTATTAATGATCCTATTTACACTTGTTGCCAGATTGATCAAAGTTTAGCAGTCGTGTGATCTGCGGTCTTTTCATCTCTGCTGGTTGGTGGAGGGTGGGATGTGTGCTTGAGTGTGTTTGTGTGTGTATGCATGGAGGGTTGCAGCGAGGTTGTTAGTTGGCACAGTATGGGGTTGTTGGCACAAACGTTGGTAAGGCTCCATGATACAAAGGCTGCGTGCTGCATGGTGTTTAAGGGTGGGTTTGTGGTTTTTATGTAGTGTGTGTGTGTGTGTGTGTGTGTGTGTGTGTAGGGCGCTGGCAGCATGATAAGATCTGAGGTTAGAAATAAAAGCAACCTCACTGGACAAAGCTACAGGTTTTACATGTAAAGTATTAGTCCAGTGGTAGGCTTGAGTCTATGGTACATAGCAGGCCTTCTGTATTTTTTAAGTGTCTGAAAAGTCTCTTGTTTTGTCAGTCAACAGCAACCAGCTTAAATATACAGAGAAAAAGGAAAAGAAATGAGTTTCATTGGCAAATAGTTCAATAATTACCACAAACTATTTATTTTAAGGCTTCATTGATGGGGCACCTGGAAGCTAGAGGCTCTAAGCGGCTGCCAACTTTTGCCAAATGGTAGCGCAACCTCTGGTACGTATAGCGAGACAATTTTGTGCACATTTGAGTCCTGTTCTGCACTGTATTTGGTGTGTAAAGAAAAACACTGCCATCTGCCATTTTTGTCAGTTACATCGCTACAAGGGTACTTTACTTTCTTTATTGAAGGTGATCCGCTGCTGCTCTCTAAAGGTCTTTTCCTTGTCAATTGACTAGAAAGGGAAAGCAATGGAATTACAGACAAACACACATAGAGGAGGATGGTAGGACAAAACGGTAAAGCTAAAAGCAATAGTTGCACTCAGGTGTTTTATAGATACTATGCTCCTCTCAGCGCTGCAGACCATTCATCAGCTGGACACAGACCCTGTAACACACACAAACACACACGCCTCTTCGTCTTTATGGGCGCTCATTTTCCGTAAAAGCACTTTCCGGGCCATGTTTGATTGACCACATCTACAAACAAGCAGAGACCTGAGTAAACACACACACACACAAATGTACTAATGCCATGTGCCATAAATCAAGTTCACAAGACAAGCTCAGATTTATGGCTTACAAGTAGCCTCTAGTTGAATTATAAAAGATCTACAGCGTGTAGATAACACATTTGTTGAATAAATCTTGAAACATACATGACCTTATTTTTCACAATGTAAGTAAACAATATAACATCAGATATACACACACTATTCATTCCACAGCTAGTAACACAAATGAGCTAATTAGCCAATTACATGGCAGCAAGGTATTTAGTCATGCAGAGATGTACAAGGCAACTATTTTGAAATTAAAACTGGAGTATTTCAGAAACTTTTTATTCATTGGGAGTTTAATGAGAATGGTCCCAAAAAAAAGAAAATATCAAGTGAGCGACAGTTCTGTGGGTGAATATGACACTGAAGCCAAAGGTCAAAGAAAAATGAATGACCTGATGCAACAAGGCGTCTGCAGGCAACCATCTCTGAGTGCACAAAATGTCAGACTATCAAGCTGATATCACTTTATTAACAAGTACAGACACATCTAACAAAGTGGCCAGTGAGTGTACAGTAAAGTCAATGGGAATCTCTTTCCTGTTCTAAGATACCATTTCGCCTTGTATGAGTTCATGTAAGTATTCACAACTCAAGTATAAATAGCCTCACAGTCTTCCCCACACAGGTGGAGGAGATGTTTTCAGAGCAAATGAACTATTCACTGCATCACTGCTTTTTCACAAATCTTTTGGTATGCAAATGTGCCTCTTACTGGCATCACTCATCTTCTCCATGTGCAAAGATGAGCTGCACTGCAGGAGCCGACAGACTGACTTTAATATTCCAAAACTGCTGCGTTAGTCCTTGTGAGTCTGAACACAGCTCCGGCAGTGTGTCCGGTTCAAAGAAGAGGATTTTGGACAAACATGAATTGAAAAGGGCTGTGGAATTAAAAAATTATTTATTTCTAAGGATTGTGGTAAGCAATTGATCCCAGAAAGCGTGTGATTCCATTTAGATTAAAAAGAACAAAAAGTCAACATTGAAAGTAAATAGTCAGTGCTGTATAAAAAATAAACTCATACGTCCTTTGACTTCTTTTTGGGGACACCACAACGGATCTTCTGCCTTTAAGTATGCAGTAATATGCATATTGTTTTAGCAGGATGCCCTTCACAACCCTCTTCATTTGTTTAGGACAGGCACAAATAGTACACTGGATTGTCACTCTTTGTGGCTGGATTATAAATAGAAAGTAAATTATGAATGTAGTTTTAGCAGTCTATAACAGCAACACAACAAATTGTCTCTCTATCTTCTTTTCAAAAACGTGTTTCTGTGTTAGACTATTTTTATCTGTCAATATGTTTGCTGAAGCTGATTTTGGAGGTTATGAAATGCAAGCCAAATTGTCCATTGCTAACTAATAAGCCCTGCTATATCCCATAATAGTAGATAACTGTTGCCTGGTAACAGACCCCGGCAGCAACGGCAGTAGTGGTGTAGATATGATATTGTAGAGGAAACGCAAGGGGAGAAATGCCTCCACTTTGAGCAAAGTAGGCATTTATTACCAGCAAGCCTTGGGAAAACAAACTCCAGTGAAATGGATCTGCCATATCAAGCGTAATGTAGCCACAGATCCCTGTTCGACTGTGCACCAACACTGGCTTTGATGAGTTTGGGCTGAAAGCTGGCTCAGGTTTCTGTTGCCACACAAACACACTGACAGGAGCAATATTCAAGTCACACAGAAATGGTGATTGTGGTCATCTGGGACTGGAACAATCCTGAGCATATGATCAATATTGCCCTCTGCATTTAGCCACAAAGCACAATTTCTGAGTATTATATTGCTATTGCTTTTAGATAGTCACATACAGTAGAGATAGAACACATCTTAACCGTGATGAAATGTCAAATCTGACTAGAAGTAAAGTATTAGAAGTATGTAGCTTGGGTGAATGGCTCATATAAAGACATAAGAGCATTTATTTTGTTTTCAAAATCTTGGATAGCTATATTTAAAAGTAAAGCATTTTGGCCTTTTTTCGCACGCCTTCTCAGTTGATTTTTTCCAGTTTTTCCAAACCATCAAATGTTCTTCCTCCCACTGAAACTTAACTGAAATGTCCTATTTAGGTTTATTCATTAGCCACTGATGGACACTTTTTTGTCATCCTACAAATCCGTTTGGCTGGATGGTTACCAGTGTGGAAAGAAATACATTGCCACTGGGATAAGGCATTGTGCATTATGAACAACTAATAATTGGTAGATTTGGTAACTATGGCAATTCAACTAAACAAAAAATCTGATTACATTTTGCTAATCTGCATCGTATCACAAGAAAAAGTTTGTGCATGAATACACTGAGATAAACTGGCTTTGTGCTCTGTGAGTGCATTACAATAAAGACTAATTCTGTGCTGTGATTATTGGGCCAGAATGGCAGATATCAGTTTAGCTCCTTCTGACCAAATCATAATGGCAGAATGAAGCGGGACAGTGGTGTGGTTAGTTTGCCAGTTGTAGAAGCAGGCAGCTGAGACTAAGCGGCGGTAATGGCCAAACGAGGACAGATCTGAAGAGCCAAACAGATGGAACGGCCACAGTCACGTGCTGGCCTTGCTTCGTCACAGCTTTGTTGGACAAATACACTGCAGACAGATATTTACTAAAAGATCAGCAACAGACAAAAACAATTGTGCTGAGATGTCTGATTTATGAATTGACTAGCCATTTTACAAACTCCAACCCCCTCACGGAGTAGGTATAATTATGTTTTAAGTCAAAGGGGTTTAAAGGTGATTTGTGAGTGGGGATTGCACACATCCAAGCAAGTCTAAAGTGGTTAGAAATGTTATGTATTTCAAATATCTATGTTGCTGGATTTTAGCATTTAAGATTTCTTTGTGTAAGCCTGTATTGTTTTACATTTTTGTTTCCCATACACTGAGTTGTCACGACACAGCAAATCATTGACCCCCCAGTGTTCATGATCTGGATTGATGGTTATACATTTAATGCCAGATGCCCTTCCTGAAGCAACTCTGCCTTGAATTTATTAATCTAGGCTTGGGACTGGACTTTAAAAACTAGGCCTCCAAGAAAATCAGCTAGTTTCAAATCTGATACATTTCTCATTTATTTCTGTTAATTTGTGAAATATGTTAGTAAAGACAAACAGATATTGAAAACACAACATTAACCCTAAATCTATAACAACAAACATTAAGTACTGGATATTACATAAGGCACTGCGCCAACATTGTCCACTTTCCCTCCTAAAAACAAGCACTGGCTCACTGCAGACTGGCAATTACCATTATGTGTAAGCCGCAGCAGAGGACAGAGCCCCAAAATCCTTTAGGGCTGTTTGTTTTGCCGGGATAAAAATCCACTTAATAAAGCTCTAGTTGGAGATGAGAAAAGAAAGTGACAGATGAGAAGATAGTGCAGGACTGCGAAGAGGGAACATTTATCTTTGTCCTATTTTTCACTTTAGCTCGAGCTGTATTTTCCTATAATTATTCCTCCATTTATTTAACCCTCGCACTGTCAGAAAGGAACGCCATTCTGTGTCTTTGTAAGTGCTTTGAAAAAGGTCCCGTGGTTTGTATGTCTGACTTTAAAGTGGGGGACAAAGCAGTTTCAGACTTCTATCTAAGTCTCCATGCTCTCAATCCCTATTCTGACACTACAGTTCTATTAGCATGTGTGTATCTATTCTGTGTATGTTAAATTTATCTGTGAGGCGAGCAGGCGGGAGCTGAGCAATAAAAGAATGATGTCAATAAACCTAAACAAACAAGCAGGTGCTAGAGGTGCAGCTGATGTTTGTATGATACTTAATACAGAATGCATGGAAGAATTGTACAGTATATCATTCACACTTAGACATGATAATACACATCCTATTCCCATTCTAAATGTAGTCAAACAAAAAAACAAGAGTAAATTATGTACATTACAATCAAACTAGAAATAACCCAGGTCTAAATCAGAACTAAACTGGGACTAAACCAGCATTTAACCAGGTCTAAACTCTTCATATAAAGTATCCTTCCACTTGCTAAAATCATTTCATCACATTCTAAGCTGCACCCCAAACCTTTTTTTAGTATTTTTTTTGTAAATGTCTATGTTGCTACCAGCTTCCACTGCAGGAAATAAAGAGTATGACCCAGTTGTAGACACTGCAGAGTTTGAAAAAGGAGAGGTAGAGGAGAACAAATAGTGTGTAAGGGCACTGACCGCCCCCTGAGAGCTGTACTGAGCAATGATTGGCTACAAGCACGTACTATAGGAAGGAAAAGTTGAACAGACAACAGCAAAGGATTCACCTGCAGTTATGTCCTCCACACATTCTCCACTATAAATCAGACCCTATACCACCACATAGTTAAAAGAGATAACAGAAGACAAATACACATGTATATAGAGCAACACAACAAGTTTACATCGAAAGTACACATCGAAAGCAAAATGCTCAATCTTATTAAATATTAATGCAGCCATTTAGTGAAAAAAGTTACTGCACATGTGCTAAAGTGACAGATCAAAAATGTCCATTTAAAATTCAATATGCTCTAAGTTAACATCCTAACATGGTTTCACTCTACCTTTTCATGGACAAAGCCATGGTGGGCTCTTACCTTGAGTCTCAACTTAACAACTAACTGTTATTGAAAATTTGAACCTGCATGTTGCAGACACCATGTCTGTCTGGCAAAGCCGTTCCCTCTGAGCAGCTTGTGGAAACACATACACTGCCAGCAGTCCTCACTGGACAGCTGTACAACAACATGGTAAGAAGAACTGAGAAAGACAAACCAATATGGACCAACATTGGAGAATAACTGAGACTTATAGAGGTACAGTGCTATTTATTTATTCATATATTACTAGTTTAATGTTATGTCTTCCACATGTATCCATCCAGTGATTGGAGATCATGCATGGTCCAGTGGTAGAAAATGAATGTCTATGATCTTAATGAGCTATCATTTCAAAGAGTAATAAAAAAATAAATAAATATTGAAGTCAATACTCATCTCTTGACCTTCCATATCAGTCAAGCACAAATAAAACAGGAGAACATGAGATGAAAATAGTCATTTTCTTCAACCTCTACGTTTGCCGGATCAAACTTTCAACTCCACATACAAACTGCAGAGAATGGGCACTCAAATCACTCACAGCTCAATAGGCTGCTACGTACTGGTGCTCTTCTCAATAGGTGCCGACCTACAAGAGTGAAATGAACATCAAACTCCAATTCTCCACTCTGGCCTCTGCTGCTCTCACTGCACCCGTCACCTTCCTTCACAGTCACTCCATCTGCACCACTCTGCCCTCTCTTTCAGACACTCTGCAAAGGCCTCTCTGATTATTATCCTGTTCCTGCTCTGCACTTCTCAGCTGCTGTGCAAATATATGTGCACCTTGTAAATAACTACTGACTCAGATTCCAATGTTCGTTGAAAGATCAACACAGATTCGATGTTCTTTGAATTTGTCTTGTATGTTACAAATTTAGCATTAATCATTAATCATCAGGACAAACAGGGTAGATGGAAACATGGACTATGACTCATGGCTGGAGGCTCACACTGAGCCCACAGAGCAGTAGTTTTAAGTATTCGAGTAGCCCTGTGACACTGTGTTTGCATGCTTTGCAAACACAGTGTTGACCTGCAGTGCACAGCTGCTTACCCGGGCAGTTGTGTGTTATTGTTGCCTACTCTGCCTCTGGCAGCTCATCAATTATAAAGAGACTTGGAAAGAAAGGAGAGGCCAAGCTCCAGCAATGACATCTATAAATACACCTGAATGACACACGTGAGATGAGCTGCTATTTTAGTGCCTCACACACACTCATGAATGTGAGAGCACACACTCCAAACATAACAATGTCACCTACGTTACAACTGTTTATCTGTCAATAGCTGACACAGGGAAGTTTAGTCTAGCACTAACTTAAAAGTGTTTTATACACAGATGTTTGAGCATCAACAAATAACCTCTGTATCACACAACTACAATAATGTTTAAAAACTGCTTCCATGAAATGGTAGATCTTTAAATCAACATTGTAAGAGAGAAAGTCTAAATATTAGTCAGCCATTGTGAAATCACTATGCCATTGTGTATAGTATTTTTCTCAGTCAGCCTTAAAAGCTGTAGAATACAGTGTGCCCCTATACTGGGAGTTTAAATAAAGTGTTTTCTGCACGGTGCCTACCATACATTCAATCCAGCGCATGGAGGAGCCTTGCTGCCATGGCAACACTCGGCTGAGCACTTTAATGTGTAGCTGCAGTCGGCGACGTGGGAGCAGCAACACAAACAGTGCCACGGCAACAAGGAGCACTGTTGAGGAATACCCTACAGTGGCATTGAGTTTGTAATATTGAATGACTGCACAATGCAGCAGTTTGGGCCAGAACACTTTTGTGAATGGGTGTCACAGAGGAGACTGGAAGTGCAAGTATAGTATATTCAAAAACACATACATACGTGCATACCAGAATTGTCTTTATTTCCTAAAACAAAGCATATTTCATCATTAGCTCTAAGCAGTTAATCCTCTGCTCCACTGACCACCACTCAGCTCAACACATTTCAGTAATCTGCATCTGGGGCTAACCAACCCGTCAGGCAAACATGCAGCAACATGCACAACACACGCAAAAACAAGAGCACTATCAGCCCACAAAAACATATGGGACAGGTCTCCGGCAATAAAAATCTTGAAAAAAGCTGCCAGACATTTTTGCTCCCCCATTTTTAAAACTGAATCTACAGTACTGCAAATGTATTCATATATGTATATGTATATAGCATAAGCTACCATTTAGCAACAGAATGTATGTTTATGAAACAGACATCAATAGTAAATACATTTTAAATGCCTAAATCACAAATTGTCTCAATTTCTACTTCCTCCTGCACTTTTATGGGATGACATGCTTTGCCCATTTTTGTGCCTGTGTTGAGTTCAAGGTTAGCTGCTCATTGTATTGAGCGCCAATGCTCCCCTGATGGGATGGACAGAGGAGAGATGCATTAGCACCTCTGCAGGAGGTCCTCAATCTCATCTCTTCCATCTTCTACTGTTCAATCCCTCCCTCCTTATTTCTTCTTGAGGCTTTTTCTATCAGTCATAACTCAATGGCAGTCTCCATTTCCAACACTATTTAGACTTGGTCTACATACTTGCTGTTGACTGCTGTTTAGTGAATGCATGTACAGTGTGTGAATATCACACATAAGTGTGTACCTCAGAGCTAATGTGTTGCACTGCCGATGACCATGAACCAAATCAGAGCCTGTAGGGGGTACGGTTTTCCTCTTGACCTGCTGCTGCTCAGTGACCCGCACTAAACAGGTTTAAACCTCACCCTTCCCAAGCTTTTCATCTCCATCTCAGACCAACACACACACAAACAGCACGACGGACAGCCTGACACAAGCCATATGGTCCATTCACTTCCAATGGCAGGAGGTAGCCATCAAAGAGCTCTCAGAGTAAGTCCACTCAGCCATGGACAGGAGACAGAGGGTGGAAAGATGAAGGAGACGCAGAGGAAAATTATGAGCCGAGAGCAGAGACAGGTAGAGTGGATGCAAAGCATGAGTGAGCAGACGTGTACCAAGTGTTGTAGGGTAGAAAGGCTTCTGAGTGATTCAAGAACAGTACTGTATATGCAGAGGTGTGTAATATCAACTTACATTTACTTAAGCACCAGAAGTAACTGTAACTATAAAGAACCATACTTGACTACAACTATTGCATTAACAACAGAAAATGTAATCCATTTCTAGTTTACTGTTTGGAAATATCCACTATTTGACAGCAGGTCATTGGTAAAGTCATTATAATAAACAAAAGGTTGATTTTTTACTAAATACAGTTGTCTTTTACTTTAGTAACATCATTTTGGAGTAACAATACTAACCGAACCAATTACAGTAAGTAAGCACAAATTTGGGCCACACTACTCAAGCTCATATAATTAGAGTTATTGATAGCCTTCACAACTCTCCAACTGTACCCCTGTGACCAAACGTGTGTTGCATTGGATCTTTGTCATTACATAAAACCCTTTCACAAGCAAATTGAATTTAACTCACTCAACTTCCTGCCAAGGTCGATATCATGATGTCATAAATGAAAGCCTCTGTAAACAAAAGCGTTTGGTTCATTCCATTAAATCCCACTACCTTTTATTGAAATACTTTTTATTTATTCCTGTCGACATGTTAGTCAGCGGAAGACAAATAATGCGTAAATAGAGAAGGTAGTGAAATGTTGTATGACAAACCATTTGAAGAAGAGGAATTGCAGGAGTGGGGGCTGGTGGGCTCTGGACAAGTCGGGAATAGAAGTGGGTATAAATCAACATCCATTAGCCGTGGGGTTATAAAGTCACTGATGAAGGAGGTGGACTGAAGCGCAGACCTTTTATTGTCTTGTTGTTGTCTTTTATTGCCTGTGATGTCATCTAATGGTATACGGGTAATGACGTGGGCGGAGCATGGCGTACATGGGAGGAGTGGATGGGGCTATAATGGGCCTTATGTGCATGTGTGTAGGGCCATCCTGCTAACATAGGGTATTGATCACCTTTTGAGTAGATGGTGTGAGTCCGTGGCTTGAAACAGGATGGGTTTGCTGCTGATTTTTATGTCTGTGATGTTTGCATGACAATAGGGAAATCAATACTATGTGGTTTATTGAAAGAGGCTAAGCAAAAAAAGTTAAAGAAAATATATTAGAAAAAAAATATCTCTTTGTGTGCACAGAGGAAGTATGGGTTATGATCCTTGTGCTGCAACACACAATTTCTGTGTGTAGACTGCGTGTCCTCCCTGTGTTACTGAAGGTACTAGGGCTTTAGAAAATAAACTAAAAAAAGATGACTGAAAACTACTTATTTGCTATAAAACACTTCTTGAAGTCACATTCCTGGATACTGACATTCTAAAGCTAAACACCACACTGCTCTTTTCTCTCATCTTAAAAGGTGCACCACACAGCCACCAAACATCACAGAAATGGTTTCAGTTATGATTGCCCTTTTTCAGTGTGACATCAATGTGTGTGAAACAATATGTGCACATGACATAGGGGCTACCACCTAGCAGCACTACATCATCCCATTAGCTTTCTTAAGGGCAGGTAGACAGTGAAGAGTAGAGCTATGAGGGATGTCTAAAGCCCGGCTTAAACCCTGTGTTCTCTGACCCTATCTTGTGTAGCTGAGGCTGTGCTAAAGAAGATAATGTGGTGCAACTGTGCAATGTGAAAATAATATGATGCTATCTAATCCTCCCCAGGAAATCAAAACCTAAAATATGTGTCAGGAGTAGTTATTTACTATGACAGTGACATAAATTACTCAATAAATCATGTATTACATTCCATTTTCATCTTTCAAACTGCCTCAAGAAATAGATAGAAACTCCATCTAATCAATTCTGCAAGATGCTGATATGTGCTGTCTAGCAACTTCTGCAACATGCTGATGTCTGCTACAATCTGCCCCTGGGGCTCTGGATTTTACACAAGTCCAAAGTAAAGTGAAAGTACATCAGATACTCTTGATGCTGGCTATGTACAAATGTATGTGTGATATATAGTGCACCAAATGAGAAGGGTGTTGGGAGATATGAGATTGGTTTGGCTGGAGGACTAAAACCCCCTTAGGGCCTCTCCTCATCCCACTTTCACAAAAAACACACTCAAATTCTCTACACAGTCAACTGCATACTTCCTCCTCTCCCACTTTCATGCAACACACACCTCTTCCTCACACAAATACCACTGACTCAGCTGCTTCAGCTGAAAGTCAATCTGCCCCACTACCACTGTCTTTCTGCAGTCCAGCAGTCCCAAATTCCCAGGCCTTACTCTTTTGTAATCCCAGTCTCTGCACTGCATCACTTCAACCATCTGCCGCTGCTCCATTCATTATTACTGTCCAGTTCTCAAACCTACCTTCTTGATTCGTCCACTTTTGGTGCCCACAAAGACCAGTGAGTGGTTCTTGTAGACATATGCTATAACAGAGGTCATTTTGTCTGTAGCATCAGAGAACAGAGGCTTGCCGCGCACCATCTCTGACACGCCCAGCGGTGCATTCATATCGAGTCCACAGAAGTCGTCATCAATGGTCAGGAGCTGCAGGGAAAAAACAAAGAAAAACGTCATAAAGTTATTCTATCATTAGTAATTACAGATGAACTTGTTGTAGTATAGCTTGGGGACTTGTAGGAATTTGTATGCATCTCTGCCTCTCCTGGTTCACATCCAAGAACTAGCAAATATGGAAAAAAGAGAACGATGAAGATGGGAGAAGACTGCAGTCAGCTCCAGCTCAGTAATAGTGCCAGAGGCTGCTCTGTCAGGCACAATTCCCCACCGTCCACCGCGCAAAACAGCTACTGCGGAAAACGCCAGTGCAGCAAGATATTCAAAGTGAAATGATTCAATGTGAACTGAGTGAAATAAGACGGGAATGCAGCTCTGTCATACCGCTCTGAGGCAAGTTGCTGTGATGCGTAAAATTTAGGCCACAACACTTTCTGAATATCCTTATAGACAAACTCCTGTGACCTGCTCTTCTTGAGAACTTTTTTTACAGTATGAAATTACATGTTGCCGATTTCAGCAACTATGGGCCTGAGGCGACTTATGGAGAATAGCCAGTTTGTTGCTGACAATCATTTACTATGACATCTATTCATTGAGGGAATGTCTTTTTTTTTTGGATGAATAAAACACAAAGCCTCTTAAGTAAAAGTATTTCAAGTACTGTATGTGAGTTAATCATAAAACATGAATTCACTTTTTTAAGAACCGTGTATACTTGATTATATTGGGGTAATTATGGTGACCGCATTGACGCTGTAAAAATATGTCAAGTAACAAGCCATTGCTTTCTGCCTGTGTATGCATGCATGTGCTGATCCCGCTGGGCGTTTTCACTGTGGGCAAAATGATTTATAGGTTTTGATAAAGTATAATGGTTCTGGGGATTGGTCATTATGCTGTGTCTATGGATGGATTTGAAACACTGACTTGAAAACAGAGCCAGCCTTTGCTTGATTAATAGCTTGGCATCGTAAATGGTAACTTTGAGAACAAAAGCCAGAATAAATAAATGTTTCTGCCTATTCAGAAAAATCAGACAGAAAGTAACCAAAACATGGATAAAATACTAAGTTTTAATATTTGTGGAGGGCGGATGAGGCTATATTTTTTTATCAGTTTTGTTTAAGGTGCTATATGTGCTATACATATCTCACAAGCAATTGAAGACACCATGCTGGTCAGAGATCTCGCACTAAGTAAGCCACACAGGAAATATGGGTTGTGCTTTCATTAGACAAATAGAACATGGCTGGTCTGGGCCATATACCGCTCTAGGCTACACCATTATGTGAAAGGCTTGTGTGAAGTGGTGTGAGTGATCAATACAGATGACCTGAATATGGGTCAAGATCGTGTCAACTTATTGTGAGGATCAAATGAAGACAATGAACTAAAGAAGATAAAGAAGAGACAGTGGTATAGAACTTACTGTATGGTCTTTTGAGCAGGAAAAATATATATTCAGGTGAAAAAAACAACTATGTTTTTTTAATAAGATAAATAATTTAAAAGAAATATCACACAGTATCTAAATCCTCTCTTGAACCACTTTTGGGACCCAACCCACTTAGGTTTTGATTATATTCGGAACATTTCATTTGTACTTTTGAGATACTTAAATGTTATGTTTACTATATTGTTATTTTTTATTCAGAAAAGGCAGAATCATATTTAAATGCACTTTAGAAACTGCTGTTATCTAATTCTACATGACATCCCATTTTTCCTAATTAGTCCAGATTTGTCCTACTACAATCCAGATGTGGCTTAGTAGCACAGAGCTGCAGAGTGTAGTAACAGTGTATAAAAATGACGGGTTGTCCCTAATGACCAGGCGTCAGAGGAGCGAGTAGTGAATTTGGATGGAGGCCAAGCAGTAAGGCAGAATCAGGTCACTCTCAGCCGTATCCATCTCTGTGCTCCTGTCCCAGTGCCAGGAGCAGCACAAAGGGGGCTCTCTTCTGGACTGTGCGGAGGGATCAGCCGATACGAGTGAAGGAGAAGGGCGCACCAAACACAGGACCACAAACGACTCAATGAGATTAGTGAGGACTGAAAGAGATCCACTCTTCAACGCTCTCTGATGTATGCCCTAATCTGGGCTTGTTCTCTTGTAAAGGTCCAGTTCATTGGCCAATAGCCACAAGTTCACAAACTTAATGACACACATTAAAATGCTGAAACAATCCATTTCAATACTTAACTATTAGATCTACAGATTCCAACTTCTAGTATTTTCCCAGCAACTATGGGCTTTAGGTGGAATTCATTAGCAGGGCACAGACAGACAACCCCACCCCAACCTTTATTTTAACATCATAGAACAATTCTAGAGTCACAAATTCACTTAACATAATGCATGTATTTGGATGATGAGGGGAAGCACCGTGAGAGAAAGCCCATTTTACCACAAGGAGGACCGTCTAAAACCCTAAATCGTAAAGTGCCACTGTCATCGTGCACTCCTGGTATTTTCTAATATTTTCTATTTTAGTTTTAGTTGCATTGTTAGCATATTTCACGTTCTCTAGGAAATGTCAATGAAAGATTTTAGTACCTTGTTTTAGTAGCTTTTTATGATTACAAATAACTATTTTCCTTTAAAGAAAATTACAGTAGTAAAGTGCTGCCTTTATATAATTAGCCACTTAGGCTTTCGGTATAGTTTTTCCCTGGCCCTACTGTGCTAAATGACTGACCTGCCAACATGATTAGCAGCACTTGAGAATTATGGCATGACTAAGTGGGTTTTCAGTGTTCACTGTAAGATATAATGTCAACATTCAATTTAACTATAATAAAACACTGACTCTATGACTGCTGGAACCACATTGAGTTGCTTTCAAAGTACACTAAGTACTAAAATAGCATTCATAACAAAAATGTTAAAATATCAAAACACACAGGCAAGTGTTTTTGCCCAAAAGCTGTTCATTATGTTTCAAACTTTTACTTGGGTTTCTCGTGGTTCAAAAAGACATGATAATATTGTGCCTCTATTGGGCTTATCTTTTGAATGATCAAGGACATCTGAGGACTTTCTTACATGCTATGTACAATGGAAATTTCCTCTTCATTAGATATGCACAAAAAAATCAGGAAATGTTATTTATTATTGAAAGACCAACACTATTATATACTGCTATAGAATGTATTTTTATGTAAACAAATTTGTTTGGTATGCCAGAGTTTGTATAAATAGCTAGCGCTGAGCAACAATTGGTTTTAGTCTTCAGGTTTAAGGCCAAAGGAGTACTCTGGCTTGTGCAAGAGATCCTCCATGTTTGGATCCATAGAAGACATAGAAAGATACTTTTTTTTGTAGTAGAGATTATATAGTTCATTTTAACATTACTACAGCACAGCACAGTGTTAGAAGACATAATGATTTTATATCTGAAGGCATTAACAGTTAACCAATTTGATGAGACACAGCATATAGTCTGCATTTAGACTGAGACCTGCCCACAGTCTGGTGGAGGAAGTCGAAGTCACTTGTTTAATCACAGAATAATGATATTGTGATGGATTCTGACCTTTACCGAGTGGTATTATGTATGGAGATTTAATTAGAGAGCCAGCCAGCGAGTGGCATGGCGGATATGTGGATGGAGTGGGGTGAAGAGTGCCCCATGTGGGAGGGGTTGAGACTGGATGTTTCCACTAGCCTCTCCTCTCTTTCCTGAGGATGTGGCCTAGACTGACTCATCAGCAGCAGCGGAGCCCAGTGATTAAACTCGGCAATCAAGAGAAGGGATGGAGACGGGTACAGAGGTTGATCAAAGACATTAAGGATAAGAAACGTAAAGATGTTATTAGCGATGGGATGAAAACTGAAGATTTTCATATTTGACTATTTGAATTTTAGTAGGGTATTTGTTCAAAGGCAGAGCTTGAGTTTTACACTAGCCAGCCAGCCAAATGTGGGTAGATTCGAATTTTGGTTATTAAGTTCATAATTTAGGCCTGACAGTTGCTAACTAATTCATGACCTATAGTAAGCATTATAAATGAATAAACTGATTACCCATTAACAGAACCTATACTATCATAAAGGACATAGAAAATAAAGGCAATAATATATACTGTTACACAATTTATTGCCAGTTTATTATGCACACCAAGGCTAGTAATACTTGTCTCAATACTTGCTATTGTGAGCAAAAGCTGTTGGGAGGATGGAAGAGTAAGAAGGGCTCAAGAAGAAGAAAAGCTCAAACGAGAATAATCTAATTAATAACAGCAAATTCAAAATGTGAAGTCGATCGCACATGACAAATGTGGAAGAATGGCCCGTGGCATGTTAGTTAATGACATGTAATTAATGATCATTAGCAAATGGGACGAGAGGCTGGCCGCGGCCTGTCAGTGACGTACAGGCGACCTTGTAAATTCCTGCTCCGTGTTTAGAGGTAGGGTCAGTGTGCATTTGGAAAACACTGAAGGGGATAAGGAGAGATGGAAGGACAACCACAGAAAAGGGAATGGAAAACTATTTTTATACTAACATGAGGAGGACAGGCGTGAGGAGGAAAGAGCAGCATCTGCAGTGAGCAATGAATCAAGCATGGGAGAGAGAAGAGAGCCCATTTATTGGAATGCTGCTTTTTTGTTGTTCTGTTTTTTTTTCTGCTGACACGGTGAACATGGAGGGTGCAGGCAGCTTTTTATAGGTCACATGCCACTTCACAATGATCTATGGATGCAGGCCCTTTGCAGACTTATACTGTTGAGCATGCATTATGTGGCTTAGTCAAGCGTGGCCATTTGGGGGAAAAAAGTGCACCCCCCTCTCACTCTTTCTTTCTACTGCTTACTGCCCATCATGTCACTTTGAACGTCCTTCTCTTGTTCTTCATGTTAAACCACAAAAGTATGGTCAGTTGAAATATATGAGCTATTAAAATCAGTCAAGTTTGGAAAAGGACACTAAACTGGTGAGTAAATTATCAATAATCTGACCGATAAAAGATAGACAATATGTTAAAGGACTAGAATCAAAGGGCAACCAAATTTGTCCTTTGATATGAAAGATTAGAATGAATTTGGCATGTGCGTTCACATTGAGACATGCTTTTCTAACAAGCCTTGGGATTATTCATTCTGTTCTAAATTAGAGGAAGAACATCATGCTGGATATATAAAGCATTTGAAAAACAGACGTTTTATTAAGAAAGGAAAAACAGTGACAATGGGAGCAAAAATAGGGAATGGCCTTCTTCTAATCTTTGTTACTTATCATCAGGCTGAGTGACATGAAACACCATTAGAATAATGATTTGTGTTTTTCGGGCATGGACAGTATTAAATGTTTCATTGACTCCCCAATACACTCCATCCACATTCAAAGTTCACTTGGCAACTGTATAACCCCAAAATATATAGGCCAGTTTTGACTTTTCAGATTAATATACAACTAAGGTTATGAACAAAGGTTATCAAACTTACATCCCTCATTTGGGTATTATTTTCATACGACCTAAAGTCAGAAGCGGTGCCAACTAACATGGCAGCCTGTGAGTGTATGTGTGTCAGAACTAATCTATCTCCTGCAGAGCTCACCGTCACTTGTTCAGCAGGCTCTAATTTATGCGGTGGTACTGGTGAAACTGTGGCGCATGCTGAAATGGCATCATTCCTCAGTGCTAACCCCTGCATGCTCCCTCACACTTCCTCTCCCCGCTGACAGGTCCTCCCCAGGCATGATTTATCAGGCCTCGAGCAGCAGACAAAGGACCGCACTAAAGACTACTTCATAGATAAATATTAAGATTCTTGAACTAAGCACGAAAGAGGGTCATCTTCATCATGTCACGTTCAGGTTTGTAGCTAACACTGACTAAATCTGACCCTAGTAAATGAATATGAAGTGTGTTGTGAGTGAATTATTGTGTGTCTGTGTTTGTCTCTGTGTCAACCCAGCAACTAACTGACCACTGTCCAGGTAACTGACCACTGTCCAGGGTGTACCCCGCCTAACGTCCATAGCTGTGGAGATTGTTTACAACCATGCAAAGTGAATAATATAGCAAATTGAAATAGGGTACATGTATCAAAATTCAGGCTGGTTAAAGCAAGTTGAGCGGAGAGGGTTACTACCACCAGACAAATGCATTTTTAGTTGAGCACATTTGAACAACAACATACAACACATGGCACAGCTTTACAAAATAATGAAGATGGTCTATATGTGTAACACCCAATTTAGTCCCATTTTTCTGTGCAGAAAGAGGGAAATTAAATGAAGCAAATCACTGAATTTGTAATGTTGTTATGGAGAATGGAATTATGGTAATTTGGCTGAGCGTTTGGCTGCATTGTTTTAAGGGTGAGCAGATTAAAGCAGGCGCTGGATGGTTAACATCTCTTGGTAATGGGATGGGGCATGAACCCTCCCAAGAACACAGTATTCATCTAGACCGCCTGCAGTGCACCAGGGTTCATTACATATAAACTACATGAGCCTTGTCCAATAGTGAGGGGACAATGCCAGATATGTTTCTGTGTTTCAATTTATTTTTCATATATTTTGAAAGTGCTTAAAACATACCATGACTGTCCTATGGTTAAAGTGCCATAATAAAATGTGAGTAGCAAAAATAAGTAATTTTGAATTAAATGAACAATTATGAGTGACACAAGACTATGACAGCTATCAAATATCTGTTTAAGATCTAAAGGTACTTACTGCGCTGCTGCAGGGAATGTCCTTGACTTTGAGCCAAGCCAGGTCCAGGGTGCCCTCGCCCTTGTAGCATGATTGCAATCTTTCCTTTATTTTTTCATTGATCTTCCGCAGAGAAAAGACACACAGCGCAGAGTCCTGAGTGGCTTGGCGTGGACGTCTTTTTTGACCTTTTGAGAAAACTGCAAAAAGAACATCATCATCTGGGGCAACATCCAGAGAGCGAGCCAGGATCGCACCAGCTTTGGAAAGGTACGCTGCTTCAAGCAAACGATACTCCACATTGCCGCTGATGCAGCCAATAGGCACCTCCACGTAAGAGTTAAAGGCAGTGTCAGCCTTGCACAGGCGAACGATCTTAGAGGTGTAGACCTGCTCCCGACCTGCTGCAGAGGATCCAGTGGTCGGCCCACCGCCCATCTCTGGCTGCAAGGTCAGGAAGTAGACAAAGTTCCCACTGGCAAAACCGTAGATGTAGTAAATGTCAAAGTCTGGGATGACAGTGAAAGTGTCTGATGGGATCTTGATCATAGAGGCCACAAACTCATCATGGAAGACATACGCAAACATGCCATCCTCCTCTGAGTTTCTGGCCAACTTTCGGCTGGAGATGGTGGGGAAGTACTCTGGTTTACCGTCTACAGCTGTGGCTACAAACAGCATATCAGGGGAGGCGTTGCCATAGGATACAATGACCCCAAACACAGAGCCACTCTCATTCACACCAGAGAGGTAGTGTTCCTTTTTATGAAAAGGCTCTCCCAGTTTAAAGAGGTCGTCCAATCGCAGTAGTTTGCAGATACCCTGGTATAAGCTGCCACATGCCAGTAGTCTGTTCTCCCTATAGTCCATTAAAAGCATTTTATTTACATTGTTAGTGAGTGTTAAGGGTTCACTGCAGGGCTGGACGATGCGAGGGGGGTAGCACTTGCGGTTGTCTTCATCTGGGCCGGTCTCATGGGACACCTGTACCTCTAAGTTTGGAGACAGCTTGTAGATGCGATTTACAGCACCCAAATAAACATTTCCATTACGATAGTCCACTGCTAGATGGTTAAAGGTCCATTCAGGGTTTTCTGCATAAAAAGATGCATACTCGTCCTGCTGGAGAGATGCTGTTATGACCTGGGACCCCGAACTGTGAGTCTGGGGACCTTGTACCATTGTTAATGATGGCACAGGAAGCACCAGACTGGACAGGAAGCAGCAGGTGAGAAAGCAGGTGTGTGTCCTGTAGAGGGACATCTTTAGTGGGATAGAAGCTGGGGACGTCAAGCCGATGGAAAAGGGACAGTCCAGTGCTGTCAACCAATCAGGATCAAGCCTCTTTCAAGATCAGGGACATTGTGTGCCTGAAACAGAGAGAGAGTGGAGAAAAAAAACATTAACAATGAAATCCAAAAAAATACTCTTAGCTCTCACAGATTTTTTTGCTTGTCAGTTCATTGGCATGAATAATGGCACAACATCAACACAAAGAACGAGAAAAAACAGAATACTTAGCAGCCTTAGCCTTCAAACTTAAGAATAAATGAAAAGAGAGTTTTTCAAACACGCTACAACTGTAAATGTTTGTTGTTTACAGAGCTAGAGGCAAGAGAAGAGAGTGTTGCCTTAGAAGCAGGTGAGAGAGAGGTGACGAGTGTCTCAGAGGATGTGATCAGCATGGTGCAGCACCATCATTTTGCATGGCCCCCTGCCCCTGTCCACCCCTCCTCGCCTCTCTGCTCAAGCCGCCATGCACCTAATTGATTCTCCCCTCGGAGAAGCAATTTGCATGCTTTGGCGATTCCTCTCTTTTCTCCCAATAGGGCAGCTCACCTGCTGACACTGCTAGCACAGAGAAAAGGACCTTCTCCACTCTTTAAGATTCCACACACACACACACACACACAGACACAGACACACACCATGAGGTTTAAAGGTGGAAGAGGAATAATTAGGATGAAAATGCATGTGGCTGCAGAAAAAAGGTTTCCCAATAGTCCATGGGTCATTTGCACACACTCACCATTAAATATACAGTACATATACATAAACACACACCAGTCGATGGACGATCAAACAAAATGACTGTTTTCTGTAAACACTCTGGTCCCATGTGTGAGCTGCTGCTCATTAAACCTCTCCAACATGGAATTACAACCAGCCTTGTACACCTGGCTGGTAACTAGCTACTACTTTTACACAAGCACTATCACTGCAAATCTATCTGAACACAATATTATTTGTAGTAGAAATGTATGAGGAATGAGAAAATGAGACCTTAGGTGTTGCAGACATGTATTGCACATGTATGGTAAAAATGACTAATTTAAAGAATCTGGAATTAGTGCATCTGTTCACAGTTAAAATCTAAACTATTGAAAAACGCAACGCTCTGCTTCCCTCTCTGTTATGTTTCCAAACTTTATTTCAGAAAAGAATGTTGACAGTATTATGGATTTGTGTACACTTTGACGCTATGGTTATGTAATTTAAACTTGGGCTAGACACAACAAATATTCTGTTACTATTTATAGTTG
>JAVQKG010099614.1:0-13315 GCA_036025885.1 Hypseleotris bucephala
AAAAAAAAATCTGGTTATTTTTGTGTGAAGCAGCCACAAATGAGGAATTTTAAGTTTGTGTGTGTTGTCTTGTTAGAAACTTTAAAACATTAGAAATACAGCAAATATTTGTAGATTGGGCTTGAGCTGACTAGTGCTTCCTCTCATGGTCAGACTAAGAAATAAATGATGAAGCAACATTCAAGGCCACATTTCGCACTTCCACAAAATAGTAATAACTTTAGACTACAGCCTCAAATCTACACTACCTCTGATCCCATTTAAATGAATCAAACATTAATGAGTCTCACCCGCATTAACCTTTGATACCTTTGTTATAAAATATTCATGTCTGCTCGAAAGTTGAAGAAATGACGTCAATTAATGTGTGCATGTCTAAAGCATCTTACTAGAGTGATCAGCTGGAGAGTGGCGGGATGCAGGAGACTGCCGTGTCCTGAGCTGAGCAGGCAGTGGAGGAGGAAGCGACACCAAGGCTGACACACAATGGACCTGGCTAAAGCACACACACACAAGTTTTTACTAATTTACAATTCACCCAAAAAGTCTCATAAAATCATATTGTTTCACACATTGAAACATTTTACCATATCTCAACAAAGGTGGGTAAAAAAAATACTGGGACTAGAAATAGAAGTGGAAAAACAGCTAAAGGAGCTTTTGCATCTAATTAGGTTAATTGGACAGATCAGTAATGTGACTATGTATAAAAGAGGTGTTTTAGAAGGCCACAGGTTTTTGTTATTACTGGGTTTATTTAATTTTTTTTTACTACTTTTAAGCATTATTTTTACCCAAGCTCATTTAAAATGAACTGAGGCATATTGGAAAACTCTGTGGTAGATTTTTTTTTTATAAAAAGCTGGTTTTATCCCCAATAATGTTACTCACCCGATGCCAATTAACATAATTATTTGCTAAATGCTAAATCTCCTGCCTTTTTTAAACCCTGCAACCAAACCAAAAAACCAACCAATTTCTTTTCTCTAAAATGGTATGGATGTTTCCACAGTTGGTATTATATAAAGTCCATGTTCCATTGTGAATAAAATATGTTTCTATGGGAGTTTTACACTATTGTATTCCGTTTCTATTTTCTTTTCCCTTTAACTTTTTAGCATTAGCTTTTTATATTATTCATTCTCTCTTTTTGCAGGTAATGTATTTCCACCCATCACAGAAAAAAGCAGTACCTGTCGGGGGACTCTTTCTCTGTAGGAAACCCAGTAGGGAGCCCAGGCAGTTCACTGAAGCTCCCAGCAGTGCCTCATGCTTCTAAAAGACACGCACACTGGCATTAGACAGGCCCTTTTAATTTTTCATATAAAACACACACTGCCATGACAAAATACCTACTAATACATCGTAACAGGAAAGAGACACAACCAGTTCTCACACACACCCCAGGACACATGTTTTGTGTCAGTGAAAATGCAGCCAGAAAACAAAAGGGAGCCATGGGAATACCAGTGAGAGCAACTAAGTAAGGCTTTAATAATGTATGTCTCCCAGAGAAGTGAGGCTGCCAGTGAGCACAATGTTGTGTCCAAAAATACTGAAGTAGGCCAGGCGGAGAGGAGACTGTGAAGAGTTTTGAGAGCTGGTGTGGAAAGGAGGATCCACAAGTTGGGACAGAGAACTGAAAACTGAATGAAGTGAGATTAAAGGTAAATTTTAAGCTATTTGATTGATTGTTTTATAACTTTAAAATGCTTTTTTGTTTGTTTGTTTTAAAAACTTATTTTTGGAAGTTTTTACTGTCTTTCAGATAAAAACTCTAATATTTGTTTGTTGTTTCTATTTGTTCCTTCTCCTGTGATGGCCATGCTCACTTTGCTACTAAACCCAATGCAGACAATGAAGAATAAAAGCAAGAGACCCTACGTCGCTTCACCTATCTATTCATAAAGGTTAAACTAACCAAGTGTATTCAGCTTTTGAGAAGGTCAGCACCTACAAACAAAACTTAAACCATATCTACAGTATAATAATAAAACTTCAGAAAAGTAATCTTGCCATAGTTCCGCTTTAAAAATATAGAGCACTGAAAAAACACAGTCCCCAATGCATAGTGCCCCAGTGCTGCAATGTTTCCTCCAGCTGCCAACAAAAGCATCAAGGGGAAAATAAAGAAAACCACATCTGCGAGAAGAGGACAGTTACTTATATCAACTTCTGAGTGTCACAAAGCAGAATGCTGAACCATAAAGTAAAGCTTAGTTCAGCACTACAGTCTGCGACACAGGCTGGAGAGCTGAAATATGACAGCCTTCAAAGCTTATTAAACTGGTTTACATATCCCCACCAGTGAATCTGCGCTCTTCGCTTTATAGAAGTATTCAATAAACTTCTGGGTGGAGGTTTGATCACTGTACTAAATACGCCATAATTATGTATGCAACAGATCATATAAATGAATGTTTATTACTAATTTACATGCTTATAGGCTCTGTGACATGTTCCCTCTCATGAAAAGCATTATTTATTTACCTTGTACGTATATGCACACCATGCAAGACAACTGCTCAACGCAGCAAATGAGCTTTGGTATTTAAAAGTTTAATAACTTGATCCTGGAAAACTCAGCTGTTTGCTGTATAACTACTCAGCTGTAATTTTATGTTTCTCACATTGAAAGCAGCAAGTTTTTAGAAAAACTCTTAAGCACACCTGAAATCAGACCAAGTTCTATATAAAAAGAGATAAATTATTAGCTTTTTATTACATTACTATTTATTTTATAGTTCTACATGCCAAATTGTATTCTGTGACATTTTTACATATCTCGAGTTTGCATATTGTTTGTCTGTATGGATGCTTTGGCAAAACTATTCTGTTAATGAATTTGAATCGACTGACATTCACCTCTCAGAGATAAAGAGGATTCAGTATTTCTGTTCAAAAGAAGATATTGTTGAATAGTCCACAAGCTTCAACTCTAACACCTGCAGTACTATGAATATTACAACCTGCAAAAGAAGTCCATTGAGAGCCACTGAGAGGAGCTGTGCCCCTCTGGACCCCAGTGGGTACAACAGGCCGTCCTCCACTCCCAGAGGTCTGGGTCCCACTAAAGAGGCAGCAGTGCTCACACACAGCAGCGGTGACGCCAGGTCCACATCCAGCAGAGCCTGCAGCAGCCACAGGTAGCTCACTGTGGAGGAGGACACAAAGAGGTGAGTGACTGAATGGAGCAGAAAGAGGAGGGCAAGGCTACAGCACAAGTTAAAAGTAGAATAAAAATAAAAATGCCTGGAAGGGGCAAGGGCAATGCTGGTATTTATCAGTCACTAAAACACGGCAAGACATCTGTACTCATTTGACTTCTTTTAATGTTGCTATACAAGCATTATTCAGTGCACTACTTGAATTTCCTCTTCTCTAAAACCTCTTTTTATTTATATTGAAGATGATGTGTTATGCATGTGTTGGATCAAAAATTCTCCTAGTAATTATAAGTTAACTGTTTTTGTACATCTTTGTGACACAATTATTCAGGATGTACCTGCCTAAAGCCCAGAGTTGCTTGTAATAACGAGAAGATGAGAGAGATGGTTTTCAGACTCTAGAATGTGATGTTATGCAATCAGATGGGGGCAGTAGACAGAATTTTATATCAACTACATAAATTGGATTTTTATAAGAAATAGCACGCCTTAAAATTTGCAAAATGTTAATTCTGATCATTTTTATTAGTGACAAGGTCAATTTTACAGCTATATCTATCCAACCACACCACAAAAACTGCCATCTCCATTAAAAACTACAGGACTATAGAGTAGTAAGTTCACCTATTATATAACATATTATAACTGTAAATTCCAGGTAGTATAGTCTTTGTGGACAAAAACGGCTTTAGTATGTTTTGTTTTGAAAGAAGTGCTAATGGGATCTAATATAGATGGTGGTGAGAGGCAGGGTTAGACCATATCCGACAAAATCCCTAAGTGATGGACAGAAATAAGAGACGGCCAAATAAGACATAAAACTCAGTGTGATCCAAACCAGCCATCTAAACTTCACTTCTCTGACCATGTTCTCCCAGATTAGAGCTCTCTGGGGGAGGGAGAACTCAATTAGTGGCTGCGCAGGAGAGCAGGGAGCGTCGGGGCGGGATGAATGAAAGGATGGGGAGAAGAGGCGATACATCACATGGTCCCTGACAGGCCACTTATCCGGCTGACAGACATAGACATAAGAGCGGCAGGGAGGATCTGTCTCTGGGCCGCTGCGGTGGGAGAAGCGCCACTTTGTGTAATGAAAGTGTGTCTAATGCAAAAAGGCCCTGGTTTGTTTTACTCCGTTGAGAATGAAACATTTAGAGTCATGACCCACGCGGGGCAAGTGTAAACTGAAATGGAGGTGCATCTCTTTGCTGTTGGCGTGACCCTAGATTGGATCAAATACACCAGTGGCACCATATGAACTGACAAGCTGAAAAATAATACATGAAAAGGACTGTGGAAAATCCCTAATATACTGAACACTTGTTACTGCTCGTGAATTTCAGCATTAGATTTTTGCAAATGCATAAATGTGTGCTTTTGTTACCCAGCAAGAGATTGTCAGTGTTCCTTTTATGAAACACAAAGCGCTGCACGGCTTTGTCCAGACTCCAACTGATGCTTTTATGGACCTTAAAATATACAAAGAAGAGAGAAGAAACATGGGAATTAAATTATAAGGTTGAGAAAAAGAACCGCTGATTCAAAGTGTGTATTTATACAATAGTCTAAGCTAGCGGTCCCTAAGATGTGGTACTGGCCTCACAGGGGGTACGCGGACTGTTGTACTGGGGAGGCTTTTGCTATATACTGCAAGTCTGGATATAGTTAAATATATAAAAAAAAGTTTGGAAAATATTAACAGTCTAGCTTAAAACATGTATAACACACTGGCAACTCAAAATATTAAAGTATAAAAGGTGGCTAGTATTTTTGGAAGAACACTAGTCACTCTGGCTAGTGAGCCAAAAAGTTAATCTCAAGCCCTATTTAGACCTGATACATAGAGCTGCTTTGGACCTTTAGTCCTAATTTAGTCCTTGTTTAGTCCTATTGTAGACCTGGTTTGGACCTTTGTGAGAGTCCAAATTTAGTCCTGTTTCAGAGCTGATTTACTGTTTGGTTTAGACATGTGTTATTCCTGATTTCCTTTTCCTATTATTCCTGAAGTAAAAGCCACTCTTTTCTGAGGTGGTGCTTATGTGAAAGGTTCAGAACTACTTGTCTAAACATGGGATTGAGAGTTCCCTTTAAACATATCCATTTACTTTTATTCCTTTCCACATCAGAAAAGACGTGAAGCTTTGTGTTTTGACCTTGACTCTGCAGTTGGAGTGGTGATAAGAGAAAAGCTGGGCTGTGGTGTGTACCTTTGCTGAGTGAACATGCTGCAAGGTAATGAGGGAGGACAGGAGGAGATGGCTGCAGCAGAGAAGGGAGACTGACGACTGGGATGAAGGAGAGAGGGCGGTCTGCAACAGCTCCATCAGCCCAGTGTTAGAGAGCAGCATGGATACAGCTGCAGAAAACACATGCAATTAAACACATCCATATGAGTGCACCAATCTCACTTCTATATATAGGGTTCATACAGGTGCTTGAAATACTTAAAAATGCTGGAATTTTAATGGTGCGTTAACAAGGTTTGAAAAGTTCTTGAATTTTTAAAGAGCTGCTTGAAAATGCTTGATGATGAATAATTTTTTTAAAAGCTATTTATATCACAACAAATGACACACATCAGAAGTCAGCTCCTAGAACACAGAGACTAATAATTATTTCATTCTTTTTATAAGGTTTTACAAGGTAGTGCCACAACCCAAACTCCAAAGCCAATAGTCCAATTTTATGGTGCACCAGAAAATATAACTTGAAAAAGTGCTTAAATTTCATCTTCAAAAAGTAGTGCAAACTCTGTTTATAATGTTTATAGTTTTCTTTTGTATGTATTGTATTAAATTTTATTTATTTTATTTGACTATTACATAATGCACCTATTTCTTTTTTTTACCAGGGATTTCTTCTGAAGTGTTTTGGGTGCAAGTGAGCTGCTGTGACCAAGCAATCTGTGTTTTAGATCAATAAAGTTTGTCTAAGTGTAATCAATTATTTTGTAGCTAAAGAAGTGCCTAAAATTGCAACCAATATCGATTTATTCATTTATGGTGTATTTGTATGGGCCATCCACACCAATCAGGTAAAACATTATGTCAGGTGAAAAACATCGCAAGGTAGCTGTGAGTCAATGGGATCTGCCAGTAAATAATCCATGTCTTTAAACTGATGTGTTAGAAGCAGAAATAGAGGTACACCTTTTGAATATGAGCTAGTTTGATCATTTGTGATGGCTGGATGACAGGGTGAGAACATGGGGTATTCCCAGTATGCAATAATAGAAAATCAATAGCAGTCCAAGGAAAACACAGTGGTAAACCAGCGACAGGGTAATGGGGGCGATCCAGGCTAATCTAATGATGCATGTGATGAGTGAAGGCTGGTCCTTGGGGTCTGATCCACTGGAGCTTATGCTGTTAAGTTATTTTGATGATTATGACGCCAACTTAAAAAAAAATATATAAACAGAAAGCCCATGCATGAAAATAACAATTAGGCCTATATATGTGTAAATTAGGACATTGCTAGCCATAATATAACTCTATGTATTGATTCAGATAAAGTTCACAGCAAGTATAGACATCCACTGAGCTTAAATATTAATTACCTGAAAAGTATTTGGCGCTGGGGGCCAAATTAACTGGGATATTATAGCACCCAGCAGTAATAATAGACCAGATGGCAATTGCATATTCTCTGCAGCAGACGCACAGCACAAATGTTGGCATAATCAGCTTTACATATTAATAATAATACAGCTCCTTTTCCTCCTACAGTACATGTATCTTATTCTTGTAGCCAACAGGCATGAATATTTTATTATCTTTCATTTAAAAGTGAATGGGCAAATAAACAGGTGACAAAAGAATGTACACTGATAACTGTGTCCTATTGTGGAAGATATTAAGATTCAACAACACAATAAGGTCTAGAGAATATTTCCCTTGTCCTTGTCACAATTCAAAATACTTATACCGAAAGGAATTACCATGTCATATGAATTTGGTATAAAATGGATAACCCAAAAAGTAATAGTTGATTTTAGGCTAGTATGGCGTAACTACTTATTTACACAAGGGGTTAGTAGCAGTAGGGTTTAGTAGGTTTTTCTTCTTTGTGGCTCAAGCATTTACAGCATTTACCCCTGAACAACAAGAAAATAAACTCGACCTTGTACTAATTATCGCAAAATATTAAATAGTCCATACTGCATTTTTATTTAATTTGTTCAGCTCAGAGATATGAACATTTTTAGCTTCAAACTCAACTTTGTATCAATCAAATGTCAGCCAGCCAAAAGTTGAGAGGGGGTAAACTATGCAAAGAAGAAACCATTGGATAAATTGAAGTGCTTACCTCTGTCAGTACAAGGTGCAGGAGACAAACCCAAGCATCCGTACATGTAGCTGAGGGCTAGCACCAGGCTGTCCGAGTTGTTGGGCTTAAGTCTTCCTGTGATATTACTCACTGACAAATACAAACACAATCACATGTCACAGTTTGATGTCTTAAATTGACTGACAGATTATCTGCAGTGCCCATAAATATGCATCTGACACATATTACATTATTCAAGTCATAATGTGAAGGGCATATCAAATGTAACAGCGCGAGGTTTTTCATTTACTGGCTGTCACGCACGTCAGAACAAGATAAATAAATGTGATCTACTAGTATGAATGACCTACTTATGTATGAGATAAAATGGGTTTACACACATTAAAACAGTGAAAACCACAGCAGGGACAGAGAGCCGTAGAGGAATTTGACAGGCGTATCAGTGATATTTAAAATGCCAGACGTACGCTTAGAAGAAGGGAAAAAATAGAAGACAGGATTTACATAAAATATGATGCTTTAATATTATGCCTTAGAACTGAAAAGTAGTTTTTAGTTTTATACTGTATTGACTAAAGCCAGATTGGACTTATCTTTCTGTCTTGGGATTTAAGAGTTCTCTAACTGAAACTTTTCCCACTGAAGGCAATGTGATCTGCACCACTGCTGGGGTAACCAATTGTCTAGCAGTTCTGATAGCTATTTGTGTATTTAGGACTTTCAGACAAAGGTTTACCAACACAGTACTTGCAGTGTCTTAGACATTTTTATCCATATAATTCACAATTGACAAAAGATTTTGGGGGACAAATTGAAATTGTTAGATTATTCTTGATTGTATAACACTTGCTAACTGTCTGCATTTGTTTACCATGATGACTAGCGTAGTGGCCATGATTACAGCAATAATTATCAGCATATTTTTTAAGAAAATAAAATTGTATGAATGAAGTTTATAATGTGGTGACTTTTTCCTCTGACCGTGGTAGAGCATCTTGAAGTGTACCTCGTCCATCTTGCTAAAGGACACAGAGGAAGCAGTCTCACCGGCCTGAGTCATACACATCAGCTTCAGCACCAGCGGGAGAGATCGGACTGCTCAACAAAAAGAAAAAAAAATATTTCACTGTTTCTCCTATAAATGGACAGTGATTACAAAAATCAGCATACAGGAGTGAGAAACATTTGTCTGCGTACAAAAAAACAGGTGTCACAGGTAAGCCGTGGCCTGACACTTAGCCTGAATAACATTTCACCTGCCCTCATTACTCCAGCACCTGAATACTGATGTTCCAGGGGATTTTTAAGCCCAAACCGAAAATAAACAACATCACACAAACTGTCACACACAAATAGGGAACTTGAATTTGGAAGCGGGTTTAACATGCGGATGCCGTAACTACTAAAAATATTTACTGGTTACTTCTAGGGAAAAGATTGATGAACCGGCAAATAGATTATTAAGAAGGTGACACAAGGATAAAAGGTGAAAAGTCCAATGACAAGAAAACATTCAAAACAGCCATCTACTAAACTTCATATTCTCAGCACAGGACTGCATAATATTAAAAGAACTCCCCTTGGAAAGCCACAGCATTAGAAGCAAATATAAAGTATATATTAATGCAAATTATAGTGGGTTTAAGTGCAAGGTGTGTAAGTGAAAACGTTTTTTAATCCCCAAGGGGCCCAAGAGGAGCAGCAAACAGGCAGAAGCTAAACCACAGCACCAACCTCCCCAGTGACACATGGTGTTTATGCCCCTTGGCCAGGCTCATTAACCTGGTCAAACATCCGCACAGGCAAGTCCCACTGCGGTGAACTCTATCCAAAAAGGCAGAGCTCTTCTACATGTAAATATACCAGGACCAACAATATTTAAGAATTTTAACAGTAAATTGCTATTTAAATCTATATAAAATCTATATGTAAGCAGCCCAAGAATGAATTGAGGATAATGGGTTGGGGTTATATTATTGTTATATCAAGATGTAGTTTGACAAGATAGGCTTTGACTTGACTTTGACTATAGAGAATGCCGCCCTGTTTATTTTCCATTTAAATACATGGGTTATAAATACTTTACTAACATTTTATAATGAATAAATGAATAAATGTTTGTTTGAATTATGAATGATGTTTTATCTATTTAGTTCAGTCCTAATTGGTACACTAGACAACTCAAGCATCTAAGACAGCGGGCTACATGCATTTTAAGTGTAGTAAATTTGTATTCACTGCCATTTTCAAAGACAAGTGATGCCTTCTAATGTACAATACAAAAATAAACAAGGCCAGCAGATGTTGTCGACTTGTCTCAGATATACGGATAGGTAAATATATAGTTATAGTAGTAATAATAATAATAGAAAACATCTGCATGAAACCTTTGAGTTTTGTACCACACTGTATTATGTCATGTAACTTTTCACTGAAGGACCTTAATTGTATCTACACATATTTAATCTGTCAAAGAAGTGTCACAGGTATCTTTTCTTATTATTATACACAATGAAAGTTCTTTATACTAGACATGTTTAGACACAGAATGCCACTGACTATTCTTCCTGACGGTTGCGTGGAGTTGTTTTTTGTTTATATGTTGACAATGTGACAGATAATAATGTGTCTTCCAAAAAAAAACAGTGAAAGTGTCCCTATTTCTTACCCTGTGTGGTGTTTCTTTGTCCCAGCTCATGTCCTACCTCCTCCATACTAAGCTTCTGCAAAGCTTGGAGCAGGGCAGGCCCAAGATTGGTACATAGTTCTGGTTTGTAATGTGTTTGGCTTAAGAGGACCTCTAACACTCTGAGGGCTCGCTCTGCCAAACCAGACTCTCTGGTGCACACCATGTCCTGGGTCCACACAGACAGATAGATACACACAGTAGTTAGTATTGTGGTGAAAAAGCAGTATCTGTGCCACAAAAATGATTTCAGAGATGGTGTTGTTTGTTTTTGACTTTAGGGGTCTCACCAGGAGGGTGGGGATGACAGCGGGGTACGTTTCTATCAAAGTTAGGATTTCTGTTATTTCTGGTTCAGAGTCTTCACCATGCTGTGTCACTCTACTGTCGTCCTGTAACTGTACAAAGTTATTCACAGAGTGACGCATGTTGATAAATACATTTGGCAAACACAGTATGTAATCGTTAATGAATTTTGTCTTTATGGCAATTTCATTTAAAATTGATATCTGATACACAACTAGTTTTTTAGTTTGTAATCCTTTATTTATTCTAAAATTAGACTATGATGTAATGTTGAACATCTCCTAATAACACATATGGTACATTCAATTCAATGATTTTACTGTATAAAAGGTTATTCAATACTATAACTCCTATTTATACACATGGTTCCATTTGGGTTCATGTGTTACATCTGAAAATGTCTTACCATGTTTGCTTCTGTGTGCAAAGCTTTCCTTGTTAGCCACAGTTCCAACACCAGTGGCCTGTATTTCTCTGCTAACTCCTGGTAGCGGCAGATGAAGTGAAGAAGTGGTGGGTGGTGAATGTACAGGGAGGAGAACGGTTGGCAGGAGCAGAGTGCCTTGCTGATGCAGTTCAATTGAGCCTTGGTAAAAAAAAAGTGAATCAGCAAAAAGAGTCAAATGAAAAGTATTTTTTTCCAAACGCAAATAAAGCCAACCAATATTACGCAGCAGCAAATTTATAGCTTGTTTGTCGTCATCAAAAAGTTATTTTAAAACCCTTGAGAAGCGGCAGCATTTAGATTGATCATGTAATAAAAATGACAGCATATTCACATTACTAAGAAATATATGATTAGATCTACTAAATAATTTACAGAGCAATATGAATTTTGTATCAAAGCACATTTTTTTACTGTCTAGTGGGGTCTGGCTAATCTTTCAGCTCTATACACGCATCAGTAGCTCATGTTATGTATTCTGTTGATTGCTGGGAGCACATGTACCTTATCCAGGCTGGGGCTTTTGTCCTGTGTCACCGACAGCAGGTAGAGGGCAGAGCGGAGCACGAAATGAGGCAAAACACAGCTGCCCTGCTCCTGCACTGACCGCAACAACCACAAAACACTGGAGAACACTGTCTTGTCTGGGAGGAGTCTACAAGCAACAAGAAATATTACATAATATATTTATTTATTTATTTGATTATTATGCTACCAGTGCATTTTTAAAACCATTTTCTTTAACATTTTAGTTACCACCCAACCAATACTGGACAAATATCACCTCATTAGCAACAGTAAAATCAACAAATCTCATGCCAGATGCTCCATGCAGGCATTTTGATGTGTTCAACCTAAGGCAAAATCTTCATAAATGGTCTTCTGCTGACCTTAAAAGGTTATTTTCTGAGTCCTCTCTATTATTAAGCATCAGTGGATATCATTGGTGTATATTTTTACAATCATTCTCTGTAAATCCTTGTGATGGTCATGCCACATTTAAGATTGTGTAACTTTTCTTCTTTATTTTGGAACATGTTTTGAAGCTCAGCTGGTCTGTGTTGAACATATATACGTGACTAAAAGCACATTGGGTCACACTATATTTTACATTATCCCTTAACTACAATGTATATAGCTCATTAATTACAATACAATATGCTGTGTAACAAACTGTTATGACATGTAACTACAGTGAACTAACCATCACCTTAACCCTAACACCAACCATTGTATGTACAATGTATTTACAGGTTATTTCAGTTTCATACACGGTGTATTACATTGAAGCTTTAGAATGCCTCATACTGATCCTAACAATGGGTGCAAGTGCTATACACATGTGCCTCCTGTGCTATTTAAATCTATGTCCACTGCTCCCATTAAACTTGATGAGACCACACAGAGAAGCGAGTCATTTAATTCACCCAAGAAAAGACAAGATTTAATTTTACTTTGAAGTTATAAAATACACAATTTAAGAATACACTCAATGGTCTACAGCGGTGCCATGGAAACGGATTTCCAATACACACTTTCTCTCATTTTCTGAAAAACCAAAAATCTTAACACACCCTGCAGCCTCTGTAAGAAGAACAAAGCTTGTGCTACGTTTAAAAATCATTCATTAGGCACATGTTACTGAGAACTACCAGCCAGCCAGGGAATTGCACTGTGCAGTACATTACACTAATTCCCTTATACAAAAAAGTTAAATCAGTATCAGCAAAATTACAGCTTAATAATATTGAAACACGGATTGCTTTAACCTCAGAGGAGCTCAGAGAAGAAGATAAAAAGGAGTTGTTGCAAATAAAACATTGATTTGTACATAACCCTGTACATAACATAACACTGCATAATACATTCTAAAACTATTTTCTAGGAATTCCTATTTCAGGAAAACCACCAAACAACTGAATTAATCAAAAATGAATATGCATTTCTGGAGTACACAGAACAGAACAGTTTGACCTCATCTTTTTGTTGGATGTGGAGACGATTCTTTCACTGTTACAAAACTATTGGTAAACTTAAAATATTGCAGTATTTAAAAAACAGAGCTTTTTTAAATGGTTGCTCTACAAAGAACAGTTTGCTTAAAAACCTTAAGTAAAGTTCCATATTTAAGATTCAATTAATCACCGGTGAAACCAGGAAGGAAATGTGAAAGCAAAGGTCATTAGAGCGACATATTAAAGAAATATTTAATAGGACTACAGTGGAGTGTGGATTTACCTGTTCAACTTGACATTACTTAAACTATTAATTTTATTTGTGCAGGCCATGTACAGCTTTGTAAACATACAATCTGAAGAGAAAATGTAATAATTTTTGTTTGGATTATATACTTTACATAAATAACATATATAGAGTGACGGAGACTGACTTTACCTTTAGAAACACCTTTCAGAGTTGCTT
>JAVQKG010099708.1:0-15680 GCA_036025885.1 Hypseleotris bucephala
AAAAGATATACATATCCATTGAATGGCAGTTTTGTTGATAAAAATGTGGGATTGCTGAGACTGGTTTTAGATTAGGGAAATGCTGGCTCAAATAACCATTGTAACAGAACATGAAGCAGGTTACAGCAGTAAATGACCGTATAGGTGCTACTTTTAATATGTACAGTGGATGTATGATTCTCAAAAGGTTTGGTGTTGATCCAAATTTTGGTTTAAAGTCAACATTCAGAATTCAGTTCCCAGAGGCCCAAATTGTCAACATTGTACAGTATAAGCCAAAAACACTATTATCACTAAACATTTTTTACCCTGGTCATGCAACCGATTTTGGGAAACAGCTAATAATGTGTTGTGTGGTGTATAATTCTGTATCAAACAGAGACACGGTTGCCTTGGATACTGTATGAGTATGTACCATCTAATTTTGACAGAAAACTTTGGTCTGAAACTCTATTTGTGAGTAAAGTTCAAAAACTTGGAGTTAAATCACTGAATCATTGAAAAATACATACATAATAGGGAACGTACTGTAATAGCATCAATTATCCTTTCATCATACTCACATGTTGAATTTATTGGAGACTATAAACAATGTGGACTGTATACATGATCTAAATACAGCAGATCCTGCCGAGAGCCTGTGTTTTCAATGTGTGTCGTGTTTGTTAGCGGACCCCCTCCTGAGCTAGGGTCACTCCAGTCTTTTACTGCGCAGTATGCACAAAGCCAAACAAACTCTATGGCACGGCAAAGCAAACACTACCTCTGCACCCTGCTGCCATTTTAAGCCCAGCATGGAGTCTATGAATCCTGTCTGTATGTTTAGAGGTATTTCAATAATAGAAAACACACCATTTCTCCAGCGTCCTTTTGTTGTTTGTCCTGTTTTCTAATTATGTGAGGTTTCTTGTTCTTGTAGAGTGCCCTTCATCAAACCTCACCTCAATTTTGTGCAAATAACACTCCCATCTCCAGTTGGCAATACATAGCCACGCATGCATGTTCAAGGATTACAAAGGTTCAACTCAAGAGAATGAAGAAGGGTGATTTAAGTGACATGGCATGGTTGTTAGTGCCAGGTGGACCATTGAGTGCTTTAGAAATTGATGATCTGCTGCAAGATGACAAAAAATGTGTTTAATTTTCATATTTTGGACATTTTCTGGATATATTTTAACATCATAAACACATACCATTTCGAGGGAAGGCTGTTTTTTTGCATGTGTGATTCCTCGTTCTTCTGGAGCATGCCTTGATCAAACCTCACCTCAATTTTGTCCCAATAACACTCCCGTCTCCAGTTGGTAATTATCTGCGCGGCCGCTGTAACCTTGTCTGAATTGGAAAGACAAAGAAAGGGGAAAAAAATGCTTGAAAACTTAGTTAGGCTTTAGACTGTGAACCAGACAGCACAACTATAGGGAAGGAGGAATGATGATGATGAGTGCGGAAAGGCAGAGAGAATTGAATCTTTTAATCTCCCAAAGTGGGAAGAAAGCAACCCGAGGCATTTGTGATTGGATTTCCTTTAAGTCCACAAGTAGGTCAATAGAGCTAGCGTCGCTCATTAGCAAAAAGAGGGAGAGGAGCGGGAAGGAGGGGAGAGTTTGGTGTCGATACAGTGAGCATCATCCATTTGCCCTTTTCCTCAAAGAAAGGAGGCAGGAGGGAGTGTTGTGGGGAGTTTGTGGCTCTGTTCGATGTCTGAATCATGACGAATCATGTATAGCGGCAAGGTGGAAGGAGACAAGTAATGTAGCAAAACTGTCCATACTTTTGAAAGGAAAGGAACAAAATACCATTGCGACATGCTAATCTATTATCCATTCTATGTTTGTCAAGATTCCCAGCATTGCATCCCCCAACTTGTGTAAGAGAGTTTACAAGGCGCCTGTACTGTAATTGTTAGTCACTGAGTATTTATATATTGAGAGCCCTTAAACTGTGAATAGAAAGGAGTGCATGTCAGGTAATCAGCAAGTATATGTTAAAATTCTTTGTACATAATGTATTTCTTTATCCGTATCAAAGTGAAATGCTTACACAGTTGGTTTGTGCAAAAAAAACAAAACTTTATGTACCCAATATTGACCAAAAAAGTAACAAATCATATGCTTGTGGTGTAAAAATAGATGTACTTCTGAATAACCTTTGAAACAGCTGTAGTGAGGGTAGCAATAAAACAAGGATACATTTTATATACCAACCGTCCAGCTACATTTGGATTAAAACATTAGTTGCAGCTTTTGGCATTTGGCCTGAATAATAAACACGTACTAAAAGCCTGGGATAATTCTTGCAGCCCTCTATCCTTTCTGCACAATTAGATCTGTGCTCCATTAGCCATGCAGTGCCAATCGGGAGCACTACAGGCTTAAGGAAATAGGCAGAGAGAGCTGGAGGACAGGCAACAGCAACAAACAGGTTAAGTTGAGCGAAGTGCGGTTTGCATGAAAATGTCAGGACGGGTTTCAAATATTTATTGTGTCTCGGTGAGTGTTGCTCGCTAAGCCCCATCTAAATGTCATCCTGATATCATCATTTGAATCAGTGAGGCATCAGTAAAGAAGATAAACAGTTTTGTTTTAATTTACTGCACCCATAACTCTTGTAGGTGAGTGTGTTTTGTCTTTGGTGTTAAATGCTTTACAGTGTGGTTTGTGCTAAAATGTCATTAAATATCTTTGTTGAGAATTCATTCTTGCCATGCACCAAACATAATTGAGTTACCATCAAAATGCAATTGCCATTATGCTACTGTATAATAAATCAGGTACAATTGTACGTTTTAGCTCTGGTTGATTTAAATTAATATGAAGTGATGTTTTTTAATTCATTCGTGAGAACTCCACACAGAAGGACCTTGCTGAAACTGTGAATAAAACCTACAACTTTATTGTGAGGGAACAGTGCTAACCACTTTGGTGCCACAAGAAATAGTAAAAAAAAAAAAAAAGGATTATTAAAGAGCATTTAACCCTAAACTAGCTATTTGATTCAGATAAGTGTCCATTTACAAATAAAAGGCCAAGGCATGTTCTCCAAGTGCTTCCAGTTGATTGTTAGCATTGTGGTTACACCAACAGCTCCAACTTTTCCTGTAGATCTACATATTCTAATGACAATCTACTAGACCGTTTATGGAGACTATATACTCTGTACCCAAGATTTACAGCAGCAGCTTAATCTTGAACAAACTTGAAGATGTTAACACAATCCACACTCACCTACAAACAAACACACACCTCCCACACTGTCACACACCTGTGCTGATGAAGCAGTGCTGGTCTTTGGGCTGCGACACATGATGGATGTGAGGGGTTTGATGACTGTGTTGGGTGGCTGCTCTCTCCTTTATTTGGTTCTTTTTTCTTTCCTTTCTTTCACTTGCCCCTCCCTTCAGTATCTTTACCTCCATATACCTCGTGTTGGTTCATTTACATCCTGAGAGCGCACCGGGCCGTGTCCCTGCTTCACTGAGCTGATGACTGATGGAGGGAGGAGCTGTCCTGCCTCTGCCTGTACTCCCTGCCACTCAACCAAACATCGCCTCCATCCTCCGCTGTTTGCGACCAGGCAATTTATAGAAAGAACCAGTGTGGGACGGGAAGATGAGGAGGAGGAGATACATGTAAACAGGAAAACAAGGACCAAATCTTGAATAACCAAATATACTCTTTCACTTAACTTGAAGCAACGTTGTGTATCAACAGACACAAATGTAGCTACAATTTTTTTGATAGATTAAAACCCACATGTAATTGATAATGACTCTGATAATAAATCACCTTTAAAGGTAAAGATGCCATTATTCACTCACTCCACAGTCACATACTGGTGGTGTTGCAACAGCTGCCCTGGGGTGGACTGATGGAGATATGACATATACCAACCACCAAACCCCAAATACTAACTGGTGGACGTGTAAGTGTTTTGCCCATGGTCATGGAAAAAACAGGATGTGAACTGGTAAGATTGTGAATAGTTGGATAGTAATGACTAAAATGGTTTGACTGATCTATGTAAATGTATGGTTACTGCACAATGTGTAAGTTCTACTTTAGGAACTGATTTTATTTGACACAGTGTCACTTTGGATCTTTGTCTGACATAAATCACATAAACATGGTGCATTAACGTTGTCTTCTGTCAAACCTAAAGCTAAATTGAGTCAAATGTCAGTGACAGCATAAAAAGTTGACAAGTAATAAATGTAATGGTTACAAAGTGTAGCACAGAGCAATTAAATGTTCATGATTTAATGAAGTGTGAGCTCCAAGTCGTTGTCATTGGCAAACAGTTGTTAATTGTACACAACACTAACAACAGATGAAGCCAGGTAAGTTGAATAAAAAATGAGAAAGGAAGGGAAAAAGCTAATGCAGAGGTTCTTGTACCATTTGTAAAAGTTAAAATTAGACAGTAGATTAAGGCTAGGACTACAACAGGTCTAAACCAGGTATAATACAAATTCACTGTATATCGGGTCTAGACAAGCAGAACTAAACCATCCCTAAACCCAAGGCTATACCACGTCTAAACAGGGCCCAAATTTGTTCTGAAGCATGATTTTCACCCCTACCAGAGCAGGACTATGACCTGTACACAGCCCTGCTAGTGTTACACTTTATACAATTGCTACTCTAACTTTTTCATCTTGATTGTGATTTTTGAATAATATGGCTGCACAGAGAGACCCAGCCATGTCCTAAATCCTACTTCTTGGCTATTTGATCAGAACAGACTGGGAACAGGTTGCAGCTGCACAAAAACCCTCTCTCATTTCCTGAAAACGCCCCGAAATGTGAGACAGCGAAAGCGATAACAAAAGTAGTCTACTCAAAAAAAATGGATTTTAATAGTGGGTTAGAGCCCGTTTCTTAGAAGCATCTACTTTTTTGTAATAAACCCATATTATTTATTTATTTTTGAGAGAGGTTTTCTACGGTATATCCACAGCGCCCCCATGAGGTGAAAGGGACAAACTGCACACTGTCCAGAGGGATGAGCTCACTTCTTGTGGGACCTGCGGGCAGTGCACTGGAGTAGATTAAGAGGCAAAATAATTTATATGTTTCTGTTCAATTATTTATGGAGCAATTCCTCGCAGTGTTTACTCAGGGGTTATTAAATATTATGCCTGCTAAAGCTACTCACACAAGACAGCATAATCCGGAAAGCCGGAGATACCCTTAACTGTATTTCCTTTTGGATTCACACAGCTTTAAGAAAGAAATTGCAATTTAATATTTTTGTTCAAATCATTTACATTACTTACTTTTACAAGAAATCTTTGCAGACACTTTTCAAACTCCATGTACTGTAAGAAAATAATGTGTGGACATTCTGGGTGTGTGTAGCTGCATAGTTAGAAGTGCGATTTAGCTAATCCTGTCTTCTTTCACCATCTCAAATAGACAGACTCAGATGGGCTAGACCAGTTCTAAACCTAATCTAAACTAGCCCTGTCTTAACCTGGTTTATAAAAAAGTTCTAAAAATGACTAAAACTTACTTGAACTGTGTAAAACCAGGACTAAGTCTATTCCAAAACTTAACTAGAACCAAATCAGGTCTAACTGGAGTAACCCATATCTAAATCTAGTCTAACACATGACTAAACCAGGTCAAAACTAGTACTAAATCAGACTTAAATTCAATTCAGCCGCAGGCCTAGATCCAGTTTGTTTCCAATCTAATCCAGACAAAATCAAGACTAAACCAGATATAAACCAGGTCTATACCATGTTAAAACCAAACTCTATGTTGTGTGTGTGGACATTTTGTGTGTAGCAAGTGTGACTCAGCTAATCCTGTCTGTCCTTCTTTTACTCCATCTCCAGCCAGTCTTCCTCCGACTATCTCACTCCCTCAGTGCTCTGACAGACTCGAGCTACAGTCAATAGTTTGTCCAGATAGCGGCTGCGGGCTTACAGGCAGCCACAGGAAATGTAGCCGCAGCTTCCACAACAAGTCATCTTAATAGGTTTTTGGTAAGAGAGAGGGAGCGCCTTGGACCGGACAATAAATTAACATTACACAGCCAAAAGTCACCCTGGCTTATAGTGATAACACACAGAAAGGTGCAGCCTACAGCCCAAAACTAACTTGTGTATTCAGATGAGCAAAGGGTTTACTATTGTTTAAAAAGTGGCTTCTCAGACTTTTATTGGGAGAAGTTTGGGCACTGCTTTAAGGGGATCAAGAAAACTGGATCTTGCAAAACACGTTGAGGGGGTTGAGGGTCCTCATATGTCGCCTACTCGGCATAACTTACTTTTGAGTTACAATTTGTTTATTAGGATCCAAATTCAGGTAGATTTTGGCTGTGGCTGGGCACATTAACCAGTTGTATTTTTTGGGCATATATACTGCATATTTTAAATTGTTCAGGTTTGTCATTGTCCAGCAATGGTTATAAATGTACAATTATTTTAGAATCTATATCACATCATACTTGAAAGTAAAATCTAAATTGTGTCCAGTAAAAATTAGGTGGCTAGTAACTTTTGAATACTTGCCACTCTGGACAGTGAGCAAAAAAAAAAAAAAAAAAAAAAAGGAAAACAAAAATTTGACTTGTGCTTTCCAGGGGATTTTTTTTTACATGTTGTTTGTCTATGTCAAACTACAAGGCAACATGTGTGTGTCCAAAAGTCATACTAACCACTAACGGGATTTAGCCTATAGATGTTTGGGACTGAACTTTTTAGCCTTTTGTCCTTCATAGGGATCCATGCTTTCACCAGGTCTAATCCATTGCGAACACAAAGCACATAAGAAAGACACACTGGATGACTCACTTCACCAAAAATGAGGAAAAATGCCAACTCTGTGACCATCATGTCAATCCACTTTACCCTCAGTCACCCTGACCGCACTTGTGAAGAAGCCAAAAATGAAAATTTGGAAAACTATAAAAGGAACCTGAGTGAGGTAGAGCCAAATTAATGTGGGATGTACCAAATGTGAGATGTGTCTTGTTAGTTCACTCACAGCTCAGAAAACATCTCAACTAATAAAAAAGCATCCATTGTATTTAAAGGTGCAACACTGACACCTAGAGGCAGATGAGATTTTAACACCCTCATATCTGTAGTATCAGCATATCATGTACTAAAAAAAGCACACGCATAGTACATTACAAAATGCACTTGTATAGGTTCAGCTTCTACTGCTGTATTGTGCTTCCTGTAAGACAACTGTGATTCCCATCTTCATACTAATAATACTTTTTTTGTCTTATTAAATGTGTTAAATAATACATTATTTGAATAAAAAAAATCAAATAACTATGCATCTCTTTGTAAAATCATTACAAGTAAAGAATAACTAGTTAAATGCTCACATCTGTAGGTGTTATGAAGCCATACATTCAAAAAGAACTTGAATGAAAAAGCAATCTTCACATCTTGTCATGTCTTTGAAGATTTGTTCCCTTGTCTTCTCTCTCATGCAGAGTCTGAAAGGCCATGTTTATCACATTTGTTTCGATGGTATTGACTTATAAAGAGTCCGCCCCTGCTCTGTTCAAAGTAATGATTGTTCAGGGGCTACACTTCTCATGTGCCACTCAAGGAGCACCCCCAGCATTTTGAAAAGGCAGTTTGGGGATTTGGCTGCAGTCTCCGGGCTGATTGAAGACCTAATGTCAAGAAAGTATTTGACTTGTGAAGATGAATGCGTGTGTGAATGTGGTAACTAGAGTTGAATGGAAATTTTTAAATATAAAATTTGGACTGGTAAAATGCTTTTAAAGTAAGTTCTTGAAATCATTGAAAGAAGATGGAATGGTATACAATCTCCAATGTCATCTGAAGATGCATCCAAAAAAGCTACTCTTTATCTGTAATGTCTGGCTTCATAGACTTAATTGACAGTAAATGTCAACCACAATCCCAAAAGATTACTATCTTGATCAACAGTAACAAAGGGAAAACACGCATTCTCCACTCAACATTATTTGTCTTGTCAACTCAGCTATCATACGCTCCTGAATTTCTAAATATTGAAAGTAGAAAAGGTAGAAAAGGGCTGAATACTTTTCCAAGCACTCTCTGCATGCTGTTGTGTATAAATCTACTGCACATGTCAGGTAAATGTAGACACATGAGACTGTTCCCAATTTTTTGACAGGAACTTACAGAGTTAGTCGTTTAAGAGAATAACAAAAGCTGCCTGATTACAGCACTGACAGGAGCCGCTGTGTTTTGGGAGCGTGGGTGGACTTGTGCCTTTGGCTAAAACCAAGTCAAAATGGCACTTTTCAATGTCTTCTGTGCATCATAGGTGCATTTCATAAGCACACAAGATGATGTCATATAAATGCATGGTTTACAACTTAGTAATAAATAATATAGCGTACACCAGCATTTTCCAATACACAGTAAAAATGTTATCATGCTAGCTTGACTTGAGCTTTCTAATAATAATAACAATGCATACCACCACGCTTTTCTACATGACCAAAGACGATTCACAATTGCATTATTCATTAACTTTTTGTAGCCACAGCTGCCCTGGGATACACTGACAGAGGTGGGGCTGCCAGTCTGCGCCTACAGCCCCTCTGAACACCAATCAAACAATTTTAGCACTCATAGGCAATGTGGGCTAAGTATCTTGCCCAGGGACACAATGACAATATGCGCTTGATTGGGATTCGAACCAGCTACCCTCTGGTTGCAGAGAGAACGCTTACCCACTGTGCCACTGCCACCTCATGTTATGCGATTTCCTTGTAAAAACAAATACCTAGACTTATTTTGTTACATTCACACATTTGAATGCTGAGGAGCTGACCTTCTAAGTAGCTAAAAACAATTTGTTTCACATTTCCACTTAGGAAATAATAAATAGTATTAAATGGGGTTGAATGCATTTCGGACACACCATAACTTCAAAGCAACACGAGAAAATTAACAGTTTGAAGGAGCCCACAGAGTGAACAATTGATCTAGAGATGTTCACAACAATTATGTTGACTAATTTCACCTGGACTTAAAAACAGCAAAAAGAAGCCATAGTATCTCATGGCTGCTTGATGCTGCTTTAGACTGCAATGTAGTTGATTCTTGTCTTGCATACTTTGTAAAGGATCCAGACTGTAATCTAGATGAAGTAATTATGTTCAGAATTAGTATCAGAATAGTCATAAAATTGGTTTTGACTGGAATCGCTGTTGAGCCAAGACTAGATTAAGTGTTGAAGAAACAGCTGATCAATTGAGATTTTGTGCTCAAACGTGTTAAGGTTTTACACAGAATGGCCCCAAAAAGATGAAAATATCCAGTGAGCAGCAGATGTGTGGTGAAAATGTTGTAAGGTCGATGTTATGATTATTTTACTTAAATTATTTGCTAGAGGGAAAAGATATCTTATTATAAGGGCAACGCACTTAACCTACATTGCCAATGAATGAATTTGGTTTTGTGATTGGTACTTTCGGAGGGGCCGTAGGCACAGACTGGCAGCCACACCTCTGTGAGTGTGCCCCAGGGCAGCTGTGGCTACACAAGTAGCTTAACACCACCTGTGTGACTGGAGAGGATTGAATAATGCAATTGTAAAGAGACTTTGGACTGGAAAAGCATTATATAAGTGGTATGCAAATTGATTACTATATTTCATTCATCATTATTTTGTATTGTAATTTTCATGTTTCAACATAAAAAATTATGTTGAAAGTATTTTTTCAAGTGCAACGTTTTTAAAACAAGAAACCAGTCAGACATATTTTAAAACAAATCAAATTATCTAGGCCTAATAAGTAAAAACTAGGCAAAACTAAGTACATGTTTTCCATAAAATCCCACACTGTATGTATGCACATCTCTGAAGGTTCTCCTCAGTCATCCAGGCAGTCAAAATAAAAAATAAGTAATCTGAATTTGGTTTTAAAGTTAGTCATATAAGTTAGTAAGTTAATATTCTGAATTCAAGTCATTTTTATACTGATCTAGATATTCCTTTTTGCAGTGCGATGATTGTCAGTTGTTCACCAGTAAATAGACAAATGAGTTCAGGTAAAAATAAAACCTTCTTGGCACAAGTGTATCCAGCCATGTTAGATTGATGATCAATTTCAATTTTTAGGTCACACAGAGTCTCATTATACCTTACATGCCCTTAAATAAATTCCTCTCCTCTGCCTCGAACTAATTGACACATGGACAAAACGGGGCCAGCGCTGGATTAGTATTTAGGCTGGGGGCAAAATAAGTCAGTCTATGGTCTTCTGTGAGAGGACTTAGCAGACACACTACAGGGTACAAAGTAATGAGACATTCGAGGTCCAATGCCACAGTCCTGCTGCAGACTCCCTTAGAGCGCTAATCAGTCCATGTAGGATACCCAATAATATCTGAAAGCTCCCCAGACTCCCAATATATGTTTAACTAAATACTTCATTAAAATATCCAAAATAGTGAGGAGCAGCAAAGTGAAATCATGTTGTTAGGCTGAAAAAAACACTGCGGGGTATTTAACACTGTTTCAAAGAGCAATTGTTAACAAGACTCAAGCCTGACCCAGTGCTGCTCTGGTCCGGGCCAAAAGGAGTTCACTAGAGATGGTTGAAATAAATTACATATCGCGGACACAACACAGCAAAAAAGGAACATCTAGATTAAAAAGCTTTGAATTCAGAATAATAATCATGATTTGAGTGGTTTTGACTTATGGTTTAGATTTATTTAATTAATAGACATAAATTACTTTACTTGGAATAATAAGACTGAACTTTAATTAGAAAAAGAAACAGATCTTATTCCACTTCATCACATCATTTTTCAATTTCTGTAACTAACTTTTTTTTTCATTTTTAATTGCTACTTGAGTAAAATTATTGGCTACTCTACCACCTGGGCAAAGAAACACACTAAAACTAACCAGAATTACATTTAAATAAGCCAAATCATTAAATCAAAATGAATATTCTGAAAACAAGTTCTAAATTAAGCCACAGCCAGGATTAAACTATGCCTAAACCAATACTAAGCCACCCTAATTAATCACTGCTTTACACATTTCAGATCACTGTGTCTTCAAAGATTTCCCTCTATTCCTTTGTCCAGTCTATGTGCACTTCTACAGACAGAGCGACAGGTTATGTTGTTTTTCAACGGCCTCTGCCAGACTTGAAGGACAAACAAGCTTCAAACTGTGAGGCCGGTGGGGCAACCACTCTGGTCCGGCTATTATTATCCACTCATACACAATGATGAAACGTGTGTGTGCTTGTCCATTGATAATGACAGCATGAACCCCACCGGTATGCCCTGCTCTGCACAACCAGAGCATGTGCAGCAAAGACAGGCAATTAGAAATAAATCCTCTTTTCATAAATACGGTCCAATGTCATACAGCTGCCTAGGCTCCAGTTCCCTATGCATTTGTGCTTATACAGAAGTACTTTATCTCAACATTCACTCTCAAAGGCTTTCAATGTTGCAATCCAAGTGTTTTTTATATCACTGTCTATAGGTGAATGAATAGGCCTTGCAACTAGAAACATGTTGAACACTGTTAAATTTCTATACAGGCTGGTTTAGAAATTGACGCACATTCTGCTAAGTAGGTATTTCTCCACAGAAAATGTTTTGTTTGTTATTGAATTGTTTTCTGGCTGTCTTTCTCTCACACAGCAATACAGTTCAGGCTCTATAAGGTTATTCTCACCCTGAAAATGAGTTTATAATGTTATCTGCTGAACCACCTGCTCAGCTCTGCTCTGAGACTAACTACCGACAGAACGCATTAAACTGAAGCTGGTGTTTGAGATTTGCAACAGAGAGGCTCACAAAAACTAATCATGAACTTTGTAATGGTACAATCTCAGTAGAATCAACTGTAGTTTTATTCAGTTTATAGGGACATAGAAAAAGTAAAAGTGAAATAATCTAAAAATGTTAGGCGCTACAGTGGTGCAGTATTTAGCACTGATAATCATATTGTTTGGGCAGTACCAATTCCAGTAGTGATATTTCGTAAACATTTTGGTTGGCTACTTGCTCATTTTATCTAAATGAAACTATGATAATCTGTGACAAAATCTAGTAAACAGTGAATCATCAGACTAGCTTTTCTATGCCTGAAGCAAAGTATAGCCTACACATGCGAAATTGGGGAAAAAAATAAACTTTTAGTCTATGACTATTGACACAAAAGCTTCTGAAATTATTGTTCTGGCCATCTCTATGCGCATTTACCGATGGCCAAAGAAATTTTGGGTAAAAGCCAATATTGATGTTGAGCTGATGTATTGATGCATTCCTATATTGTATACAAAAATAAAGCCTAATTCTCAAGTTAACACACAATTTATTATTCACAGCATACATCATTTTTACTGACCAGATAACTGAAAAACACACATCTCACCAAATACAATTACGTGTACATGATCAATACTGGATATCCCTGACCTGCTTCTGGCTTTTCTTTATTTATTAATCTCTAATATGCAGATTTAACTACACAATGTTGTCCTTTATATATGAATAGAAAGGTAAAAGAGGCTGAAAGGAATCAAACATCAATCATAGCAATTTCAGTAACACATTGAAAAAAGGTCTGTACAAAGTCAGTTTGCTGGTGTTGCTGGTGGAGGGGTGACTTTACCACTAGGGATGCACCAACATAAAAATTATTTTAATATTATGGGCGGATATTTTGAAAAAATGTAAATACATACACATAAATGCATATGTATGTTTCGTTATTTGTGTTTATATAAATAATAAAAATAATTCTAGTGTGTATTCACCTCAGTTTTTGCACTTTTGGTCTATTAATATTGACATGGATTTTAAAGTGAACCCGGTAAAACAATTACACACTAACACAAACAGAAATATCACACTACTACACTGCAAAAATAAAATAATAATAAAATCCAATCTATATCATGATCTACAGTCATCCGTCTATATGTGTCCTCTGGTGGCGCTTCAGATTGCATTTCTGTGTGAAGCGTTTGCCACAGGATATGCAGCTGTAGGGACGCTCCCCTGTGTGCACTCGCCTGTGGGCTTTGAGGTTGCTGAGTTTAGTGAAAGTTCGTCCACAAAGAGAACAACAGAACGGCCGCTCACCCGTGTGCGTCTGCAGGTGGGCCTTCAAGTTGCTGGGGTGAGGGAAGCACTTACCACACTGTCCGCAACGCAAGATCTGCCTGGAACCAGTATGAAGGTGAGAGCCTATATGAAGAGAAGGGTTTGTGTGGTAGGAATTTGAAGACTGCTGAGACTTCATGGCGATCCAAGGGGCGCTAGTTCGGTTTAGAGCAGGCTTGTCTCCCAAATGACCTCTTGGGATAGACAGTGGTAAAGGAAGTGGGGCTTTGGATGTGGAAGGATGTCTGTGGGCGGAGTTATTGTTCATAGTTTGTGTTTGAGATGCAGTGATGCTTGTGGTGTTTGACAAAGAGATGCGAGGCTTTCTGATTGGCCGTTGAAGATGTTGAAGAGTAGTATTTTGCCTAAGGCCTGTGCTCATTTTAGACTGTGCCAGTAAGGACTTGTGGGAAATGTGGTTTTGTTTTGGAATTTCAGGTCTGACTATGTGCTGTTTGCCTGATGATGGGAAAGTTGTCCGCTGTGAATTTGATAAAAGAGCTATATTCTTTCTCCGTGTCTCTTCATCCTCAAGATCAGCAATCACCTCTTGTTTAATAGTCACAGCAAAAACATTACTGTTTTGCTTTGGTGATCCAGGGATAACCCGTGCATTATTTGTGACCCACTGTGACTGGTCAGTGTGGTCAGTGGAATGTTTTTGGGAATGTTTAGCCTCACAATCCTTTTCACTTGGAATGTCCATTTGTGTCCAGCTGCTAGTTATCTTGAAAGCGTTAACATGGGTGGTACTGTTGCCATTATTTATGTCCCGTTGTCCATTGGAAATAATATGCCTCAGTAACTCTGTATTGTTTTCTGGAGTCTGTTTTTGTTGAACATCAGTTGTCACACTTGCACCATCACCTACAACAGAACATAAATACAATGAAATATATTAATATAATATTGCGGAGAGTGTAACAGTTAGAGCTGTAGGTTTGGCAAAGTGCTTACCAAGAGAAACTCTCCATCCTTCTAAATTCAAAGACAAGCAGGTAGACTGTACAGCAGTTTCTTCTTTTATATCTTCAAGTTTGATGTGACCATCTGCCTTTGACTAAAGAGATAGTCAAGTTTATGTAAACTATAAATAAATTGTATTTTTAGCTCAACATTTTTTCAAAACTAATATTGTTACTGCCCACCTGTGTCTTCCAAACAGGACTAAAAGAGGTTGGTGGGTTTTCAGGTTCATGTGTTGGTCCAGATTCACTCCTGTCTTCACTGTTGATGTCAGTGACTGTGTGGTCTCCCCTTGAAATGCCTGAAATGCATTACAGGTTTATGAAATATACAATAGAGTGGAAACATTTTAGGCAAATGTTTTCTTTTAAACCGATATTTACAATATTTACTTATAAATGCTCTACATTTGTATCTTGTCACTGACCTTGGTATTTAATTTCAATAAGCAATGTGAGACTGTCTCGCTTCAAATAAACAGGAATAACCTATGTCCTTCAAAAATGTATAGGCTTTGAGTTTCTTCTGAACACTACATATTTTGAAGGCTACCTATATGTCCATGCATTTAAAACCTAAAACGTTTCCACAGAACTAGACCAATAATTTGCAAAAGATAACATTTTACCAGGATTTGCTCCTTTTGTCTCTTCCACTGCTACCATGGGGTCAGCACCACACTTCCCAGTCTTTGCTGTGTCCTTGGTTTCTTGATCACTGAGTTTCTTCTCAGCCCACTGCAGCTGTGTCTTCAGCCTCTCCACCTCCTTGGTCCTGGCCTTCAGCTCCTCCAGAAGACTGTCCTCCACCAGCCTGCTCACCTCGTACATGGCTGTCTTCACCACTGCCTCCATCACATCTGACAGCTGGGTCTGGAAAGTGACGACGAGGGTCTCCATGTCCGCCATGACAGTAATCCGAGAGTAGTAAAAGCAACAAAACAAGTGTTGTGTCGGACGATTGTTCCTAACGCGTGGCTAAATATTTACACGGCAACACTTTCTCTGAATCTTGACATTTTGTTCAAAGTACGACCCAACTGGCCCAATAAAGCGTTTTATCTAGAAATAGTTGCTTTAAAAATGAAAAAACTCACAAATGACCAGTTTACCTTCTGAGTCATAAGCTACAAAACAGTCCAAAAACCTTAGCGCAGCTCATCTTGCAGCACACAAAGCAACAGAGTAAATTACCGTCTATATTTTGATTAGAGATAGATCAAACAAACAACTCGGTGTATATTTTCTAAACTGGATGTTATCGTTTTTGCCATTTGCTGCTTATTAGTTCCAACGTTCTACGGTAGCCTTGCAGAGCCAAAAACCACAAAACGCAACACATCTTGCTCTAATAATTGTTCTGCTTGCTTTTCTAACAAAGCGGCGTGTACTGCCCCCCAGAGCCGAGGATAAACTGGGAACATTTGTTAAGAATATTTCTAAGCACTGAGATTTAAAACTTGTGTCTTACAATATGGAATAACAACAGGCCTACAGAGACAGAAAAAAAATATCTTTCAAAATATACACTCAAGACATATTTCCCCTATTCCCCTTATTTTTATTTTCCATATATAAAAATACAAAAGCAATACAAGGAT
>JAVQKG010099762.1:0-12400 GCA_036025885.1 Hypseleotris bucephala
TTTCAAAGTGATCCGGGCTTTCGTTTTTGAGTTATCGCGGTCACACGGCCAATCTGCGGACGCGGACGAACATGAAACCATAATATCGCCGAACGCATTGCGTTCCGCCGATATAATTATTACAGCAGAGGCCCAGAGGATGTACATGTCACCACTGTTTCTATTAAGTTTACCAAGTGCAATACCAGACCTTACACCATAGTTAATAATGGATGTAACACGTGAAATATATGTATAGGAAAAGGTCAGGAAGAACAAGCACTTTGACTGAATGAAAGCAACATGGGCAGTGTGGGAGTAGTCAGCTCTGTGATATTTGCAGCTATGGTTCTTGTAGGATTGAGGAACTAATTTTATCCAAGATCACTTTGTTTTGGCCCAAGATTTATCAAAGAATTATTAATAAAAGTGATAATATTAGCTTTGATGTATGGTGTTTAATAGACATGTTCACACGGACTGATAACCGCATGGTGGGGCAGACTGACAGAGTTGTGGCAAGCATACCATGAGAACAGCCTCTCTGACCACTACCGCACAACTGTCAGTCAAACATACACAGGCAAGGTACGTGAAGTGTCTTGCTCAAGGATATACTGATATCATGAACGGCTTCAAAGATGTGGTATTGATCTTATGTGAGATTACCTTTTCTAATGAATGTGTGGCTTATTTCAACTTCAAAATAAAAATAAATATAATGATTAAAACTGTCATTGTCTGTGTCAAGTAGACTGAATCAGCATCAACTCCCCGGTTTGAATAGTCTGTAGTCCACTATATTGAAATTTCCATGTTAATATATAGCAATGAGGCCCCATAAATTGAGTCCAGCTTTTCAAATACGAATCACAGCTTGATACTAAGAATCACTGTCTGGCTCCACCATCAATGGACATAATTGCATTGACCATAATCCTCTAGCAAAACAATTTATCACCACACGAAAAGATAAGAGTGCCCCAATACCACAGACTGGGCCTTGATTGAGAACTAGTGGCACCCCTTCTAAGTTATATAATTGGGTATCGATGGCCAATGATCCTCTTCATTTCTCCCCTTTCCACTTGGGCGCACGGCTGGAACGCCCAGACAACCCAATCACCACCCCTGCTGAGAGGGGGCGGGGTGTCCTGGCACCCCAGGGAGAACCTGCAAGGACGGCCTCTTCCCATCCCTTGATTAATTGGATAAACTTCCATGGGGAAAGTAAAGACTAGAGATACAGCATAAAAAGAAAGACCCTGACTGAATGTAGTGTTTTAATCAAGTATTGTGAAATCGAGAGGAATACTGTGCACAATAGGAGTCAGATATACTTCCCTAGGTCATCACGGTTGGACAGTTTCACCCCTCTCCAGTACTTCCTGCTTCTCATGTCAATCCCTGACCGTTTACACCAGTCAGCCCAATAACGATCACTGACCTAGAGCTGCCAACCTCACCTCTCATGCCTTTGCCAGCTTCTATCTTCCTCCTCCCTCCCATCCTCCAGCTCTGATGGCTGAGGAGAGGAGCAGTACTGGGGGGTATTTGAGGGCGCTTGGATGGACGACAGGTGGAGTCCAGCCCAGGGTCGACTACAGGGCCAGGCATCAGATAAATCAAGCTGACGTGTTCACCCAGGCCTGAGTGCCTAAGCCTGGGCATAGTCCACCCAGAGCCAGGCCTTGTAGCACTAAACCAGCCAGATTCCACCCACTCTCCAAACCCTGCCGCCCGGCATGCCAAAGTCCGGTTCAAGGGGTGAGTTTGGGACGGGCATTGCGTGGGCTTCCAGAGCTTCCAGGGCCCTTTGGTCTGCGAGTCTTCAGGTGCCTTCTGGTAATTTGGGTCTGGAGCCAGACGAGGGCAGGGTTAGGACTGGAGGGTGGACTGAGAAAGTCTGCATGTCTCTGAGGGAATAGGATGATTGTCACAATCTTTAAGAGGCTAAATTGTGAGTGTTCAGCTTTTGGTGATCTTTAATGTACATATTTCCTTAACTATGCATTGGTGTCAGTCATAATTGTGTATAATTGAAAAAAATGTCCATGATAAAATTTATTACACAGCCTAATACTCAAAAGACTTATAATGAGGGAATTTTATGTAATAAAAAGGATCACAAACTGTTTACATCCTCCTTGTGCCAATCCCAAACCTGCCTTTAATATTGAAGACTGCATAAGGAAGGGCATCCAATGGAAAACTTATGCTAACCAAAAAACTCCACGTTGACAACATCATAAGGGCAAAGCCAAGTGAAAGCCATTGTTAACATGCACTACATGTAAACCACATTTTCTATTGTTTAAGTGTACATTGTTTCTTCTTTATATACACAAGTTTCAATCATATATACTGTTCCATTACCAATAATTGCACATTAAGTCTGTGTTCTCCAGGGCCTTTTATCTATCTCTCAAGTTATATTCCTCGAGTTCCTGTTAATGCGACTTCCCACTTTAGCTCACAAATTCATTACTTTTTCGCTAATCTCCAAAGTGGATAAAGCCCTCTTAAATCCTTCAAAACTATTTCTTGCCAAGTCTTGGAAAAATATATATTATTGCCTATGTTGAATTAATAAACTATTGATATGTTCGCTTCTTCAAAGTTGGTCTGGCACCTGGGATTGCACAAAAGGGAAATTGAAAGATTTGTGGAACAGAGAAGAAACAGTGAGGGTGAGAAATTAAATTGCCATCTTGAACTCCACTGTTAAGGATTAGTGGTTAATTGTAATTTGCATGTCTTGTCCCTGGCCATTGCGACTGCTTTGCTCCAGTTGTCTGCCAGTCTGTGATAGAATACTCACTGCTCCTACTTTTATAATTGGAAGAAGACAACAAATCCCTCAGATTAGTGTCCACAGAAAATACTGAAGTGGTGAAGGCAGAGTTTTGTTTTCTTCAACAGGTCTGACATGCCATAACATAACCTGCTTCAAACAAATTGTCACCAACTCTCAATCACTACCAGCACTACCAGAATGCCGAATTATGGCTCAAATTAAAGAACCTCCACCAAGGTATTACAATTACCCCATGTATAATAGCAGTGGGTTATGTAAAATGTATGCATCCTGGCAGTAATTCAGATCAATAACTAACTAGATAGAGAGGGCTGTCTATACTTAACACCAGCCAGGTCAAATGACTGTGGTGTACTTCCTCAAGCGTGACTTGTTGTGTGTATAAAAATGTTGTTGGAACTGAGGTGGTGGTTGGAGATGCTGTTGGCATGGTATGACTGCCATGCCTATTCTCTGTCAGTCTGTCCCTAGGCAGCTGTGGCTACATTTGACTGTGGAATGAGAAGAACTCAATTGTAAAGTGTTTTGGGTCTCCTTAATAGTGATGTATAAACTATATCAATTCATTAGCAGTCAACAATTTCCTTTCTCCAATCATGTTTACTTAAAGTTTGAGTTGTGTTGCAGACGGTAGGCAAACAAAACAGCAAAACATAATCTCCTTATAGATTCTTGAATCTAGAAAGAGAGGCTGTTCCAACAAAATTTGACTCCCAAAATTGTATTTTTCAAATGAAGTAAATACAAACTTCCAAAATGCTGGTGTGGAAGTTCACCAGGCCTTTCTATCTGCTCTACGTTATTTTTGTGGGTAAAAAGATATACTTGGGTAAAACCCCTATACCTCTTCTGCTTGTCAAATACGACTGAAAACAATATGCAAAATCGTGTGACAGTCTATATGGGGTTTGGTGCACATCTGGGCATGCACCACCTCATGACTATGCAAGCATATGTGTATGTGTGTGCATTTGTGTGAATGGTAAGATTAGCTGTTGGGCATTCAATTCCACGCTGCTGACCTTACTGTGGCCTCTGTGCTGCCATTAGCACCACGGAGAGCGCCTTTTAGAGGAAATCTTATCTGCTCTGCATCGGATCTGTCCACTTCAGAGCACGACCAGACACACAAGTGATATCTCCCAACACTGACACACACATACACACACACACAGCCCAACATAGAAACATATATACAGTTGTAACTATGTAATGCCAAGGTCCACAAACCTACTCACAATTACATTCATAAACTAATACATATGCAATCAGACACGGATGCACAGGTGCCTATATTCAGTGCTAGTCTTGCTGCACAGGTGGCTCTCCAGGCCCATACCTATAGATACATGAAGTGTGTTGGAATTGAACCAGAAGGAATTCACAATCACCTGTTTTCCCAAGACAGCAAGGCAGAATACATGCAAAAATATATATATTTTGTGGAAGTTCCATTTGAGAATTTTGAACAGACAAAAAATCTTAATACAGGAGGATCTAGAAGTTAGCAATACCATCTGAAATTATGGTGTTTTCAGTTATGGTCTTTTCAATTAGATCTATAACATAAGTTTGATTCTCAGCCTGGGTGACATATTTTTTTTCTGGGTGGAGTTCTCAGCAACCAGCTTCCTCCCACTGCCCTGTGTTTCTGCATGTGTTCACTGTCCAGGGTACACCCGATCTTGGCTGCAAGGATAAGCTCCCAGGCCACACAAGCAAAACGTAGATGATTCATTATTTTACCAACTTATATAGAAAGACAACAACAACAGCAACTTTCAATTATATTTGAGGAACAGTCTTCCATTGTCATTGCCATTCATCAAAGAACTGTATTTTTTTTCCATTTGTTTTGTTTCTGGAAAAAGCTAAATTATGTATATGCCACATATGTAGATAGCATTGTACCGTCAATATTTGCATAACATACCATCACATCACATGTCCTTAATTGATAATTTAGTATTCTCTCTCATCTGCCACACAATCAGAGACCCCATTTAATATTAAAGCACTCATTTCAAAACAAATAATTGGAGGCAGTGTTTCCAATGGCTAAATGCCCTGATAACATAAATAGCATATATTTTCTCTGTTTTTCTTCAATATATTTCTTTGTCATAACACGCTCAAGCGAATTAGAAAGGCCACAAAAATCCCCCCTGACCTTCCCTCATTAATTTTAATGGTGTGTCTCGTCCCATATCTTTCTCTTCATAAATCTCCAGAGATAACAACACTGAAGAGAAATGATATTGCAAAGACCTTTGACAAACACCAATTTCATTATCTTACAATCTTGAATAAAACAAACAACTCAGACCTCCATTCAAACAGAGACTCTGCTGATGTAAAAGTAAAGTCATAGAACAAGTTTGGCAACTTAATGCTCTTTTGATTTCGGACCCAGTCATCAGTTAAGGTCATTCACTGGAGGGGACAGTGCTCCAGCTACTCCAGTTACTCCAAAAAAGATTGTCCAGAGAATGCAATGTCAGTGGAGAGTGTGGAGTTCTCACACGGACATTCAGAAAGTATTTATGAAGAAAATTTGAGTCTTCCTTCAGGCTTTCAATGATGAACTTGCACTATGCCTTTTTACACCTTGTTTGTTAGTGTACTTTGCCTGATTCCACCTTTGATGATGAGGTAGAGGTTTGATAAAGCCCAGCTTTATTAACACACACTCGCACATAAGAGGCTGGTGGACATTAGGAGAGCTAATGGAGAACCATCGTTGTTGAAAGCACAAAGTGTGCCAGAGTTTCCATTCACGCCTGTAGTGTTGCTCTCAGGAAGTATCCCAGCTATCACACAGTTAATTGTCTTTATTGTCTGCAATGCTCCAACCAATATATTATGCTAATGTCAGCGGCTATGTACTACTTATTCGCTCCCTGATAGCACTCCACGCACATACATGTTTTCTTTTAGACCATCTGGCACGCCATGTATGACCCGCTCGGAAATGCATGTATGTGCTAATTAATTAGCATAGCTCAGGAAGCAATTATACTGTGATGTAGTCCCCCCGACACCCCCCCCACACATATACTCACAGTCACTCACTAGTCCTTCCATGGCACTTGAACACACTTCATTAGCTCTGATGTGTGGAAGAGTGAGCCGGTCCGAGCTACTGTCACTGGCATCTGCCTTTGAGTTCAGGCTGGAGTTGGACCGGAGCTAAAGGTTACACTCAGAAACCATCTGGAGTCAAACACCACAGCAGAACGACATGGATTTATGTACACATGCTTGTGTGTGGTACACTGTGTAGAAGCACTCGTGCTTGTCCTGTGCTATAAAGAAAAATAATATTATATAGACAATTATGTGCAGGAAACACACAATGTGAAAAGCAGCTTTGCTGCTATGGCCACCATACATTGTCCCCTATTGTCTAACAAACTTGACCTCTAATATGCTCATATATAAGTTTCCACCACAGCATGCTATTGTTGGTAATTGTTTTTTTCACTTTGTGTATTGCATGCATTAATGTTTATCTGTTGCCATATATCACAGATACTTCATATTGTATATTTGCACACAGTTTTTCAACATGTCACCAGTGATTCTACCTGAATCTACGTATCCAAATGAGGGTGTTTATATTTCATGTCAGGGCTGAGGTTTCCACATGTCAATTTCAACATGTGTAATTTATCATTAAGCAGCAGTGGAGCATACAGTAGCTGCGTCTACTAACATGAACCTATGACTGTGAACAAGAATCTCATTAACACGTGATAAAGACCAAACGTGTGAAGGAATGTGACGCTTTTGCCACCGCTGAACAAATCACTTCCGAACAACGACAATGAGTCTATCAACTTCTTGTGTTTTTATAGCTTCTTTTATTCTGATATGTGGAATTATATTGCATTCATCATTTCATATTGTCGTAAGGGATAGATGTGGTCAGTACTACATGATGTTTCAATGGATATTTTTATTTCCTCCTCAAGCTCAACAACACGCGTCCATTTTGTTTAGAGGCACTGGCTTTATGCATATTCATGGTAAGCCCAGTACGGGTTGGTGGCAGTGACACTGACGGGGGGGCTGGTGGGGTGTCAGAGGTGGGGTGGGGGTGGAGGGGCGGGGGGGTTGAGGCGTGCTTGTCGGAGTGTGTCACGTTTCCAGACCAGCGAATTTTTTTGATTAAAGTCCCTTATCCGTTTTATCATGCATATCCTGGCTCTGATTAAAGTGATCGCAGTCTGACACTCACAATGTCAGAGCAGGGGACCTGGGACTGCCCCCCTCCCTCTGTCACTCTCTCCATCTCTATGTCTCTTTAAGCCCCCTCCCGTCCTTGCTGCATGTGAGGAATGTGTAAATCTTCCAGTGAAAATGGTGGAGATCCTGATGTCCCACTGACATCTATAGGAGACGCCGACACTGATAGGGGCTTCATGCATAAACATAACGTCCATAGCAGACAAACACTGCTGTGAACATGTGCTGCTTATTACTGAAATGCCAAAACAACATTTTATCAGCTAAACATGCTTGGAATAACACCCAAACACATACAGGACATGTTAAATCTGCTTAATTATTATACATTGATGCTAAATAAACTCACATAAATTAGGCTCTCACTACCAAGTTTGGACTGTGTACTCAGGCCTTAGTATGTGGCCAATACTGTACAGATATTAACTATAGCTCATATGGCCTCTTAACTGTAATCAAGGTACAAAAAAATCATAAAATTCATCTCATCAGACCACTCAATTGAACATACAAACTTGTACTCTCTAGTTTAATATGCACAACTGTGTCATGAAGGAAAGAGAGCTAGTCAGATTATTAGAGTAAGGAGAGGAGCCTACCTTATCTGAAACATTAACTGCAAACATCATGAATGACTTGCTTTTTAATCAGAAGTACCTCCACAGTCACTGAGTGTATTTACACATGCAGCAAAGGCATACACTATTTAGTTACAAATGCTCTATGAGCAGTAAAATGATAGTTTGGCTGCCATGAGACCTGGCTGCTTGATACAAACATACCACAACTAATTAAAGCATTATTCGAAAGCTACAGTACAGAACTTTTAGCTACTTTTTGAACTTTTCAAATCCATCTACCTACAGGGTGAACTTCAATTTTGCATTGTATTTGTTGTTGTTCTTATGTAATGTACTGTTTTGATAAGTACACAAAAGAACATTTCTTCACACACATATGCGTCCTGTGATTGTTGGCTAAATTACAGCAGAATACTATTTGAATGTCACCCTATGATGAGAGGATACATGTGGGGAGTAGTGGGTGTTTCACTTACACACACACAAGCCCTGATGAAACAGCTGGTCCAGACACAGCCGAGACCATCCAATCGGAAATAGTAATTAATGGCATTAGAATATTGCACAGTTTGGTGCCATTGAGAGACTGGATGACTTTAAAATGTGTAAATCCACAAACTTATCTGACCTAGCGACGGGTGGCTTTCCACCCCCTCAGCTAAATAGATTAATTATCTGTGGGGCCTGGCGCTGTCATTGGAGCCACATGGATATCAGATCGGCCCAGAGACCGCTGGAGAGCATCTCTTCTGCTAATGATTACAGCATGAATATGTTTACCCCCAGATCCATGGTGCGTGGTGTGGCTGTATGCACTGAGCTGATAAAGGCAGGAAAGGCTAAAGTCCTGCATCATCCCACACTGCAAACTTGTTATGTTCTGAAGGTTTCTCTCGCTGAATCCAATGATACATTTAAGTGCTTTTTTAACACTGTACATGATAGAGGCCATGTGAATGTATGTGCACAGCGGTCTCAGGGGTACAGCAGTATCTGCAAAGCTGCACAAGCACAAGAGTATGTTTCGATGCATTACATCCAGGGGACAGACAAATCATCTGAGATTTTGACAACCAATATGGAAACAAGAGAGAAAAAAATAACAAGGTAAAGGAAAAAATAGGGTCCAAAGTCACAGAAAAGGGAGAGAGCAAAGGATCTCAGGGGTAAGTATTAGTTGTCACCCCATGATCAAATAGTACAGGCCAGGAAGCGACCGGCGAGAGCCTGCGCCTGGGCAAAAAGAAATATAAAGTCCAGATTTAATTCTGATACGGAGAAATAGAATTTCAAAGCTGGATGTCTTATCGTTGGCATGTCCCTTTGCCGGACTGATTTCCCTAGCAAAAGCCTGTCAGTGCTATTATGTTGAACATGGAACCAATTTACTGCGCCGGCTAAACAGGGTTACCAGTGCTCTTGTACCCCCTAAATGTTTGAAGTTATCACACAGTGGGAAAAATAGCATTTTGAATGTTTGGGGAGAAGGGGTGCAGGGGGGCAGCAGCGGGACGGCTCGGACGGCTCTGGACTGTAATTGAAAAGTATCAATCAAAAACAAGGCAAGGGCCAGGGAGGGGAAGCTATTATGTTAACCCAGTCCGCTGGAGCACTGGAAAACCCAAATGCATTTCTTTTGTATTGGTAATGCTCCCCTGCTCTCCAAGCCTCTAAGCCCTACGACCGGGGGCCTGGTATCTCCGGACAGACAGCGGCGAGGGGGGGTGAATTATCAAGTGGAGCATGTGGCCATTACAGGCCTGTTTCGTGATGCTATCTGCCTTCTGAGATAAGCAAACCCAGGCTGGTCAGACGTTTCCAATTTCTATACATGAGAGATGAAGACCTTGCGCTCCTGCTCGTCTCACCTTTTTTCATGTTATTATTTTTACGTGGCCCCTAACATTGCCCTCTCTGTATAAAACAAGTGTCTCTTCATGTGCAGAAGCAGACCACTGACCCGCTGCCACAAGTAAACAGCCAAACTTCACAAAATGAGTTTCCACAAAGAAGCACAGAGATAAGCTCTAGAGGAAGTGGAAGACACAGATGTAAACTTGGAAGACAAAAAGAATTAGCAATCACAAAGTTCCATAAAACATACATATGTAGTGTACCAGCTCCTCTTTGGTATATCCACTAGCACTGCCTGCTTCAATTATACAATATTCCCACTTTCTGCTTTTGTTCTTCTTAAGAAAATTCTGAAATGCAAAGTAGTTGGTGGGCCGAGCGGCTTGTGAGAGTGTATCCCTATCAAGAGGACCAGAACAAATGCATTTCATTTTATTGAACCGCCCTTGTTGTGTTTTGGCCATGACTCAATCTGTTCTGATTAGGCTAGAGACAGGGACAACACACATATTCAAATGGGCTAGACCTCAAAGGGTCACTGAACAATTTCCTCTGTTCATGGAAAAAGGATATTGCTCAGCCATCGGTATTCCCTGGTGCAACCCTCCCCCCTTTTTTCTCAAAGGGTCTGAGAATAAATTTGTGGATGCATTAACATATAAGAAAGTCCAAATGATACCAAGTATAGCTGCTGTTTTTGTCACCAAAATAGCCCTTAGTTAAGGATACCCTCAAGTCGAGGTCAAGCTCAGAGCGAAATTGTGAAAAGTGAAATTATGCATTCTTGTCCAAGTCTGGAGTGAGCGGTGGCTTTTTAGTGTATTAAAATTAAGTGTTTTACAAGCTTTATTCCCCAGAGATGGGACACCAGCAAAATCCAATGAGCCAATTTCTGTGGTCGTGTAATGGCATGTCAAAAGAGTGGCCATATGTTTCAATATTTTACAGCTGGCATTTACAGGACATGGGGAAGAGGAGAATGTGTTTTGTTCTACTTTGTTAGAGAACAAAATCACTGCTATGCTTTATTAGAGAAGTAATCAAACAGTGATGACTTCTCCAAACACTTTCTAACACTTATTACCATGAGAGGCCAAAGGGTGACTTAAATTTATCTCATAAACTATGGGCTTTTGGTGCGGTTCACCCTATGGCCAGATAGTCCCAGAGATAACACAGAATGACAACATTCCGTCTAACATTCCTTCACAAGGGGCATTTTAGAGCTGTCTTTGAACACTGAGAAATCTACCTAGACGGAACCTATGGTATCATGAGGAGGACATGTGGTCTTTACTTAAAAGAGATCAAGCCAGCCACAGTACTGAACTCTAAACCTACTTGGTCTCAAATGAAGGAATATTTGGAATTAAGAACTCTTACATGGAGTTGGTAGATACGATATAGATCTGTGATAAAATAGTGATCTGATATAAAAGTTTGGATAAAAATATCTGGTAAAAAGTCAAGCTGTTTGAATGAATCTGTATCTGGCAGTCATGTGGAGGATGCAGTGGAAGCCTCTCTTGGACTGATGGACTGATATGTAACAAGGAAGCCTGAGATGGAGGGAGCTAAAGTACTGTATGTAGATGGGCAGGGATGGAGGAGGGTGTCAGACCGGGGCGGGCGGAGGGTTTTTAATTCAGATTTCATGTGGGCTCGCTCGGCAGTCACTGGAGTCTAAAGTGACTCTGGGGAGCCTCACAGTTCTATATGCAAATAGAGCAGCGCACCTGGCCAGTGGAGCAGGCCTGCTGAGAGGTTACTTATGCAAATCTGATTGAGTGAGAGCATATTGCCAGAGCGCGGGCAGGCAAGCAGGCGTGTGTGTGCAAGAGCTTCCACGTACACACACATTTCAATAGTGCCCGTTATTTTTCAACAGGGGCTCTGGGACGCCATGTTCCCCCAGAATAGAGGTGGCAGACAGAGAGAGAGGGACCAGGATAAAGACGAGGATGACTGAGAAGGAAGAGAAGAAAGGAGAGTGGAAGTAAAGGCTACTTGATATTTAGGCATTTAATACAGCATATCACTTTTATACAGTTCAATATGGTCCTGTGCTTTCCTTTAACAATTCCCAGTACAATTTAAATTTTAGTTGAACACATCTGACATACTTTTGGGGACACTCTTTTTTGCAAGGATTTAAAATATCTGAATTCTTCTACAACCGCACCAAAACAATTCAAGACAAAAATACAGTCTAAATGCTGTCATATGCAGGCATTTTCACTTATCATGTTTTTCCTTGCCCTTACCTTATCCGCTGTGAAAAACAAAATCCCATGGTAACTCCTATTACCATTAAAACACTTTTCTACACCATCCCCGGGTTGCCCTCTCTCATCCATGCTGGCATTTTACATTATGCACAGTGTTATCAATAATCATCAGCAGGCTAAATCTCTCTTTATTAATGTGTTGTGCCTGAGGCCTGAGCGCTGGGGCAGCCCTGACTGAGAGCCCTGTTCATGCCAATGTGATTTCTACTCATTTGTCTACATCATGGGCCCTGCATCAAGGCTGGTATTGAGCTCCAGCCAAGCTCCAACACTTAATCAGCAGGTTAATCCCAGCCTCTGAGGGGAGAAAGGGGGAGAGGTGTCAGCCATATTGGGGATTTTAGCCCATTTACAAAGTGGGAATAGGAAATTACCAGGTGCCCACATGTCATTTGCCCCCCTTTTGCTCTCTGTTCGCTGTTAAAGAACTATATTATGCATTTTTAAAGCTTTTTGGAGTGTTTTTTACTTGTAATTTAGAAGACACAACTTTTATAAAAATTGTGTTTTAACGGAACTGTTGCTTTTTTGGTATTTTGTCGATTTAGCTCAGTAAGGCCCCTTTAAAGCTGTAGTACAGAGATTTAAAATAACCAAAAATGCTTTATCTGACCCTGTCCAATGATGTAAAG
>JAVQKG010099815.1:0-10013 GCA_036025885.1 Hypseleotris bucephala
CTATTGTGTAGTGTTTATACTGTAGGTGTTGCTTCAAGCCCAAAGTAGCTATGATAGACTACACCAGAGCTGGCCCATGCATAGGCAGTATGAACTTATTTATTTTAACTAGATTAAAATTACACGTTATTTCCTAAAATTTAAAAACAAGGGGTGAGGGGAACCAGCAACATCCACCATCTTAGTCTGTATAACTACTGGTGGTAACACTTTTGTTTACATTATCGCTGCATAAGAAACTAACTACATAACCTTAACTCTAACCCTTTCCATTGTGTATGTACAATGTAGTTTTATTCCAGTTTGTTACACACTGTATTACATTTTAAGGAGGTAGATATAATGTAGTTAAGGGATAATGTAAAATAAAATGTGACCCTCTCCAATATCCTCATTGATGGTCACACAGGCTGACCAGTTTATACTCTCTCCTGTGTTGACTTTGATGCTGACATGGACACACTCTGTTGTAAAGGGAGATACTAACGTGTGCACAGTATGACTAACCTCCACACCAGAGTCACTCAGAGAACCAGGTTTACCTGTCTCAAATGGTATCGTTACTTTAGCAACAATAGAACACCAACCACCACTGACTCACAGATTTTAGGGTCTAGTGTCATCTTGAATCCACAAATATGTAATCTAGTCCAAATTATTCAAAATTACAACAGTGGCTGAATAAATTATTAATTATTCAGCCACTTAATCAGATAGTTACTTTTCAGAGCATCTTTTCATTAACTACTGGAAGTATAGTATTAAAACATGATATTGTGTCAACATGCCCAGCCCTAATTAAATTATTTCTCTTAATGCTTTACAAAAAAAAAACAATTCTGGGGTGGAGGGGGGTTGCTGTTGGATGAGAAGGGAGGTTAATATAATGGCAGGTGAAACATTGAATTACTATATGCATTTGTGTAACTTTTAAGCATCAAAAGAGATGTAGCTGCAGAACTGAATTTGTCTAAAACCGATCTCACCTCTGTAGATACAAGCACAAGGCCAGGCTTAGTGTGATCTATTAATTCAATCAAATCAATCACATAATGTGCATGGTCTTTTAGTGTTTATATTATTTATTTATTTTTTATAATAATCAATGCAATCTTTTTCTGGTCTATATATATTTTTAACCACATGAGCATACACACATATACTCATAATCTCACATGAAGTCAGACAGGTTGAGGCAAACCCAAAGCATGTAACCTCCTCAAATGTGCATCTTTTAATATTTACTCTAAATTCATTACTATTTATGCACTGTTGTAAAAATAAAACACCCTACTTTTTCGCATATGTTGGAAACACCCAGCAAAAGCTTATTGAAGACAGATTATTTATACTGAACGAGAGGCAGTACCCCCAGCCCAATGGGAGAAGCTCACATGTATACCTGCCTGTGCACACAATAGTAAGATCCGTACTAGGAGAGGGACTGAGCGAGCTGCTGAATGGAATAACAACAAGAAAAATAAAACCGACAAACCCACACCAACACTAAAACCTCTCCTCTGACAAGTTCATTACTCTGGCCCCACCTGGCTAACAGCTTTTTCTTATGAGCCATTTACTATTAAAGGTCTCAAAAATAAACGCACATGCGGCGCTTTTTGTCTGGCCCGCACAATGCCGCTGGTTCGGTGTCAAATTGAGGTCACATTTCTAATACCGTATTTCCGCCTTTTTCCACACACAAGCCGCGCTGTTCAGTTAAATATCAAGGCTGCAGAGGTAAACAGCAGTTTGATGAATGGGGTCCAAAGTGAAATATCACCACTGATAGGATACAATAGGTGCAATTGAGAAATACATTGTGGTGAAATATATGAATGTAGTGGAGAGTGGTATGTGGGTTCAATCAAGGTCACTAATAGTTCTGCTAGAGTCAAACAAGAAATAATAAACAGGTAACTTAATGCTTTTATTGAAAAATATGGAATAGAAATGTCCATTAGCATAATCGATACATTTGTTCTGCAATAAACGAGATCAAATATACACCTAAAATCTGTGTCTGTAATCTATGCTCATTGATTGTCTAGTTCATGTGAAGGCAAATTTTAAAAAGCATTTCACTTAAAATGTGAAATCTGAAAAAAAAAATAGTAAGGGGCACATTTTTTGTTTGTACTCTTTCTGGATTCACATTATTTTTTAGGATTTTGTATCATTGCGACATATGGCCAAAGAAAAGAAAACATGCAATTACAGTGGATCTTAAGAGAAGACTACTGCTTCTTTTTTACTAATTATTTTTCGTTTCATTGTCAATTTGAAGCTTTACACTAAAAATAAAGCGCATAACATAAATTAATGCACTATGTCACGATTCAGCAAACTTCCTAGATTAGATTGTCATAACTTCTTATCACAATTACATTTTTTATCGTCCTGTCACCCATCCCTTTCTACTTCCATAGTAAGGGCTTTATAAGGGCTTTGTTGGTGAATGTATAAGCTTTGCCTAGGCACTATACAATCTCCATCATTAAAATCCATCTCAAGATTAAACCTTAAAAACTAAAAGTCCAGTTTGCCCCTCCACCAATATCTTCAGTAACCAGTACAAAGAGAATAGAGTAATTGTGCTCCTCTGCTAAGCTAACTCTGTATAATAAAGGCCGTATGCCACAAGGTAGCTACTAAATCCTTTCAGCCAGTCTCGAGGGTGCTTGTGGGATCAAGAGACCAAAGCCACCAGAACTCCGGGCCTAAAGAGTGGTGTTTGTGGTGAGAGGGTAGACTAGTGCACACACTAGACTGAAACACTCCTCAAGGATTTCTCAACGCACTGGTTTAGTCACTCTAGCTGCTACGCTTAAAACCCAAAAGCACTCTTTATAAGTGACTCGATGGAACTGAAGACCTATTTAGACATTCAAAGCAGTGCAAGCCTCCAGCGCAAAGATGTTAGGAGAAACTTAACTGTGAACTTCGTCTCGTTCAAGTTTACGGCTAGGGCACAGGCGAAGAAAATGAAGTTGTACAGATCCTAACTGCTGTGCACGACTGATCGCAGACACTAAACATCAAGGGAGACTCCGCTGTCAACTTTGTAAAGGGCACTACGCCTGAGGAGCCAGGGAGGGACGCAGTGTGAATCATTACTGTAGGAAGCACAAGGCCCGCCATGATAAGTTAACCCACATAATTAAAAGACTGAATGACTGTGGTGCTAGTGTACAGTTGGAGTCTGTTTATGTACAGGGACAGTGAGTCAACAATGCCCTTGTGAGAGTAACATCACTGACTTCTGAAAACGGTTCAACAATCACAGGTTGCAGCCACATCTGGAAATAGGATCTGGATCTTGGATTTCAGCTCTAGAGAAGACCAGCGTTTCAGCATATAGATAGGAGGAGATACTGTTATAGCAAAATGTATCTGATTGCATAATATCTTCCCTATACTCCTGATACAACTGTGGATCCTAGATTCGTCCAACACCATAAACTGTAGTAAAAACATGTATTTAACACATGTAATAGGTTCCACATTGCGGCAAGCAGGACTCCAAGAGATTCTGAATCTCAGTGAGACGTTCCTGGTTAAATATAGGTCAAATAAAATAAATAAATAAAACTTCGAACATGTCATGCTGATTAATACAATGAAAGCACAGCCAGACTAGACTTGAATCTTTAATGTTCCCACAATGTAATGGGTGTTAACTGTGATGGTGAATATTAATAAGGGGATTTTCCTATTACAATAACATACAATAACACAAGCTTTTTATTCAAGTTCAGTTTCTTATTGGTAGCTATGACTGCAAACCTCAAACCTTAAGAGACTGTGAATCATTCCATTTGATGTACAGTGTTCCAGGCCCTGCCATCATTAATTAACCCACTTAATGAACAAACTGACTGATGTGATCACATGTATATAAGCAGGACAGGCAAATCAAGTCATCAGTGAATGCCCTGAGAGCCACCACTGACTCATGAAATAGGTTCTCCCATCGCAGGTTACAGCCACATCATCAATCCTCAACACTCATTTAGCCCACAGATGACTTACTCAATAATTCATTGTGTAATATTTGCCTTCAAATTAATCCTTATTCATTGTGACAAGGCAAATGAAATGATTGCTTACCAGGTAATTTGGACATAATTATTCTTCCTTCAGTCGTGCACAGAGCAGAATGTAAGGCTTTACCTGAGGGTGCCAGGTGCTGTGGTTAAGACATAGTGCTTTTCCCAAAAGAAAACAGCTAAGTTTAGACCTGGAGTAGATGCATGTGTTCTACATGGTGTTGGCTGAGGAGATTTATGATTGGTAAGTGTGAGAGCATGTTGAAATACAGTGCAATATATAATATAATAAAGATTATGCAGTTTTTTTGGCAAATATTCCCTGGGTTTTGTCTACTCTTGAACAACAGAGTGTTTTTAGCTGACAACAACAGCTTGAAGTTTACATTTCACTTCAACTTTTAAACTTTCTTTGTCCAAGTTTAGTTCCATGTGGAAGCCCTTTTAAAAGTCTCTCCTTCAAGCCTTAAGAGATACAGAGTAATTAAGCTTGCTCAGCACTCTCCCTCTCCATCTGGTGACCCACATTATAGTGAACTTACTGTGTCATATATGACACTAATGGCACACTTTATTTGCCTTTGAGAACATTCATGCCACGCTAAATGAAGATGGGGAAAAGTGTGGGTCAGCATTTACTTTACACTTAAAGGGAACATATAATTTCTCTCATCAAGCGCTTTAATTAATTTTAGATACTTCGAGATTAGCATTCTTCATTTTATGATTTTAAAAATACACTGTTAAATATGATTTGGTACCTTTACTTAAATTAATCTAAGAAAACAATTGTTTCACAGAATACAATCACATGTGGTTTAATTAAGGATGGGACAATATACAATAATATCCTTTATTGCAATAAAAACACAATTAATCGATGGTGGTTATTTTTTAACATCATGATAATTGCAACAATCATTTATTTGCACCTCAATGCCCTTTACACCTCAGCTAAAATTAGTTTTAGCCTAAAATAATAAAATGTACTGTTGAGAGGACGTTTTCAACTTTGTACACATTTTTTAAATCGTGAAATTGTGGTTAATTGCAATTATTATGGCCACAGCAAAATTTCTATCGTCCCATGCCTAGTTTTAATGCATGAGAAACATTATATCATTGTAGAGCTTAGAAAAGTTGCACTAGCATAAGAACTCCCCTTTAAAGCTAATAGATCTTCATTACCTTTATTCATCTATTGTCTCACACAACCTTGCCAGCAATACTTCAGGTCAATCCATGATCCAGCTTTTATACAAACAATATTAAATTACTGAAAATAATGTGAACATATTCTCCACTGAAGCAGCAACGCCACTCGAAACAGATTCAAGTTGAAGGTCAAAGTGATTAAGAGAAAACACTGGGCAGGAATTAATGCATGCTGCTGTTAACTCCAGTGTGAACTCTGATTATACATGTGTGCCCAGTAGAAACAGCAGCACTTCAATACAGCTGACCTCATGGGCTTTTTATTCAATGCTTTCAACTCACTCTTAAACAAATATGAGCTGACATCAAACCCGGTAACTTCAAATTGACAAAGTGTTCTGGGATTTCAACTTTTTATTTATTTAACACAAAGAAAATATACAACTTTTTTGGGGACCTGGCATGTCTTTCTAGTAAACAAAGATACATGTGACCAGATGTACCATTCACATTTGTATGCATTAGATTAGCTGTTTACTTTCCTTTATGCAAAACAGTGCCAGCTCAGACTGGTTGAAACACTGCTACTTAGTATTACATGTGTTGTATTAAGACAGAGCTAATAGTCCTATTTAGATGCAAAGCAAGTATGTTTACTTCCTGTACCTATAGGGTAATTTAAAACAATTCAGAGAATGTATGGGTAGAATGATTAGGTTAGAGCTGAAAGGAAAAAGGCCTATAGGAAGACCTAAGAAAATATTAATATTATTTAGCCTGGTATACCAAGATCTTCTAGTTCTTTCAAATGTGGGGTTTAATCCCTTGGTCATAACAAATAGTTTCTTGGCAATTTTGCAGACAGCAAGCACAAGCTACAGTGGTGTGTGTTTTGTTGTCAGTGTCATATACAAACTTTGCTAACATGACTTCCTTGCTAAAAAATGTGAGTATCTACGAGTGGCTTTTTAGCGTCATGCCTGGGTTTCCGCCTTGAAATCCAATACAATGAACGAGAGACCAGACTAACACCTTTGGGTCACACTTTATTTTACATTATCCCTCAACTACATTGTATCTACATTATTAAGTGCAATGTAATACACTGTCTATGTTACAAGTTTGTTGCACAGTGCATTAAATTTTACTTAATAAGGTAGATACATAGTTGAGGGATAATGTAAAATAAAGTGTTACCCATCTTTGTACAGAATAGAAAAGAGTTAGGCTTTTACTTAACATAACTGTCAAAGTTACATGTTATTACACTTTGTTACACATTGTATGACATTATACTTAATAAGGTATAAAATAAAGTGTTACCCATCTTTATGCTGAATAGAAAAAAGTTAGGCTTGCCAGGCTTGCGCCACTACACCACCCAGTCCCACACAAACTGGTATATCGTTTTTCCTCTCACCTGCTGGCTGCCTGTCAAAAGCCTTCACTCCTCTCTGTCTCTCCCTTCCTCCCTCCACCCCCCACAACCACTCAGGCCTATTCGCTTCAGCCCGCCTCCCGCTGTGGTCTGTCAGATGCCAGCCTTACACATAGCGCACCGCGGAGCTAGTCTCGGAAACTAACTGTCACTTATTTTTTTCTTTGTGCTTCTCATGAGCAGCGGGGTAAAACAGGGAGGAGATATATGGCCAAAGCTGTCAGCCAGGGCTAAGAATAATTAAGGCGTACATACAGTCATGTGCAAAAGTATTTGCCCCCTTCCTGATTTCTTATTCTTTTGCATGTTTGTCCCACTAAAATGTTTCAGATCACCAAAAAAACTGTAAACATTAGACAAAGACAATATCAGTAAAGACAAACTGCAGTTTTTAAATGAAGGTCTTTGTTATTTAGGGAAAAAGAGACCCAAACGTACAAAACCCTGTGTGAAAAAGTATTTGCCCCCTCTGTTAAAACATGAATTAACAGTGGTTTATCCCATATTTGGACAGCTGAGTTAAATTTTTCTTAGCCAAATCCATGCCTGATTACTGCCACACAAATTCTCAACCAAGAAACCACTTAAATAGAACCTGCCTGGCAATGTAAAGTAATAGTGGGAGAGACCTGCGGACCAAAATGACCCAAAAAGCACAGCTAAAACTCATCCGAGAGATCACAAAAGACCCTAGAACAACACCCAAAGACCTGCAGAACTCACTGGACTCAGTTAAGATCAGTGTTCATGACTTTACAATAAGATAGAGACGGGGCAAAAATGGCCTCCATGTCAGAGTTCCAAGACAAAACCACTACTGAGCACAAAAACATAAAAGTGTGAATCAGTTTTACCAAGAAACATCTGGATGACCCCCAGACATTTGGGAGAACATTCTGAGGACAAAAGAGACAAAAGTTGAACTTTTTGAAAGGTACATGTCCCATTAAATCTGCTGTAAAAGTAACACAGCATTTAAGAATAGTGCACCATACCAACAAAAAAATCTGGTGGCTTTAGTGTGATGGTATGGGGCTGTTTTGCTTCCTCAGGACCTGGAAGACTTGCTGTGGTAAATGTAACTATGAATTCTGATGTTTACCCAAAAATTCTTAGTGACATTTTCCAACCATCTGTTTGTGACCTGAAGCTTAAGGGCACCTGGGCTGAAAACGTTTAAGAAACACAAATTTACGACTTTGGAGTGGTCTAGTCAATGTCCTGACCTTAATCCCATTGAAAAAGGCGGTTCATGCTCATAATGTGGCTAAATCACAACTATTCTGCAAAGAAGAGTGGGCCAAAATGCTTCCACAGTGCTGTCATTGACAGTTATCGCAAACAATTCATTGCAGTTATTGCTGCTAAGGGTGGCCCAACCAGTTATGAGGTTTCACACAGGGTTTTGTACGTTTGGGCTTCTTTTTCCCTCAATAACAAAGACCTTCATTTAAAAACTGCATTTTGTGTTTACTTATATTGTATTTGACTAATATTTACAGTTTTTTTGGTGATCTGAAACATTTAAGTGGGACAAATATGCAAAAGAATAAGAAATCAGGATGGGTGTGAGGCAGGCTAGATGTTTACAGCTCATGGCTAGATGTTATGAGAATGTGTTGTAATAATAAGAGCCACGGCCAAGATGTTTACAGCTCATGACCTGACCTTGTAGAGAAGAGAGTGTGTAGGAATATGTCCAACTGTCACGCTGTGCTTCTAAACGGAGGGAGAGACATGATAATAATAAAACAGGGGCTGAGAGGTATAACTAAGTAAAACAAAGTCATCCATTTTGGGGTTGATCTTCGGTAATTTGTCCAGATCATTGTCAATCAATCAGTTTTGGACCTCATCAACATGGGCACTATGGTGGACACAGTGATTTTAGACAGTTCTCAAGCAGCTCGGTGCGATGTCACAATGCAGTCTGTCTGATTGTTCTCCAACAAGATGTAAACCTCAAAGACCAATCACTTACATCAATAAGTCCCTTTCATTTCCAAAAAAAGGCAGAGGGTAGATTTGCTGGCAGCTGTTTCACTAATCTGTGGATATGTGAGGACAATCCCAACGCTATCAAAACTTCTGAATATCCATAAATCTTCAGCAGAGAGACTTTCGAGACAGACGACCATTCCAGGTGTTCTTCGGGTCGCGAATGTAGACGGTTCTGAAAACACATTGTTCATATCCAACGCCCCCGATCCACTTTTTCTTGAGGAGAGAATCTCAATAGCACTGAGTGACCAGTTCATCAATTCCATTTCAAATGTTTTCAGGAGCACAGCGCATAGGGGGTCAGAGAAAGGTCTCACCGTCCATAAACGACAAAAAGCAGCCAAACATAAACGAGCAAGCATATTTATTGACATAAACTGACATATGACAATGAAACAAAGACAATTTTCCAAACAATAGCACAAACAAAATAACATCTATCTAAATAAATGATTTTGCTGTCTATTCCAGGCTTTAGACAAATGGAGTGCAATCGTGCCCGCCCACCTCTGGTTCCGGAAGTAAAAATCCCATTCATTTTTCCCATAGAATTTTTGAAAAATCCATATTAAAATAGTTTAAAAGATTGATGGAGGCTAATCAATACAGGGTAACTCACGTTAATATTTTTAGCAAAAAAAAAAGAATATTTTTGTAAGAAAACTCAGCAAAATAACCCCGTGACCCCGAAGCTGATTATACTATAGAGAAATGATGCATTATGTATAAAAATATAACCAAGGAAATAAATATTAAATTATGGATAGAAACACAGGGGATTTAGGATATCCTATTTAGTTTTCAAGTTATGTAAATATGTTATTCCTAAAAAACATAATGTAAAATATATAATCTCACCCTGTTTTGGACAAAACTGCAATAAATCTATCTAATCCATCTGTGCTTTGTTTCAGTTGGAGCTGTCCTATAGGAGACCAACAGGACAAAGACAGTTTCAGAAGAAACTTGCCACAGGCATTTGGCCCTAGATACGATTTTGCTTACTGCTCACAACTGAACCAACACACACACAAGGACAGTGTATGGTATATAAAAAAAGGTATTTGAAGAAGTTGTATTGTAGAAAAATTAACAAAAAGATAATAGGTCAAAATAAATAACTAAATAAACCACTAACAAAAACATTATTTCTTCTCTTCTTCATCCTTTTTTCACCCTTCAGCTCCACTCTTTATTTTCTTATAGGGTCCATTTAAGTCTTAAACATTAATAGGGTTTAATATGACTGAAACTTCCTGTGACGTCATTTCCGGTGAGTCTATTCTGTTGTTGCACGTATACGGTGTAGCTCTCTGTTGTCAGCGGTAATCCAAGCATTAAATCACACATCTTTAGATTAATTTGTTTCT
>JAVQKG010099881.1:0-26076 GCA_036025885.1 Hypseleotris bucephala
GCAATAATAGACAACCGGTCCATTTTGTACAAGCTTTATTTACATGTTATCTCCAAGTTTTGCAGTGTAGGAAGCACGTTTTTAACACGCCCTCAGAGGACAAATGTATGAAAGTGACTTAACTAGACTTTTTTTTTCTTTCATCATTTGCTGGATATCTCCTTTACTTCTTACATGAAATATGTACAAAGTGAAGTCATATACAAGCAATATAAAACTTGGCAAATGGAAAGGGTATCTGCTACTTGGATATGTATAGAAGTCTTCATATGAGTACAAAAACAGCAAACACTGCACAAATGATAATAAATGGCCTCTTGACAGCCTTTGGTAACAGATTATTAGCATTGGATCACGTTGCTTTAATTTTTAAGTAGTATAAGTAAACAATGCACCAAAAATCTCATTCAGAAATCCAAATATTAAAAACCTACCAATGAAGAGACAATTAGTGTGGCAACAGCCTTATCTTAATTAACACAATGACAGGAAACAAAATGGTGGCTGATGTATTTGGGGTTAAAGGTTTTATTTAGGCTAAAAACAAAAAGAAAAAAAAAACCAATTGTGAGTCCCAAAAGATCCCTGATATTTAAAACAAACATGACATGTCCAATGCCTCTCACCAAATGTGCTTGTGTGGACGGCTAAAACATAGGGATTGTGAAGGAATCACTGAACAACTGTGATTATGAATTGAATATGATTGACTAGATTTTAATAATTTGACTTCTAGGTAATGGCACATTCATTTTAGTGAGTGGGACTTCTTTGTACAGAGGATAATGGATACTTTTTTTGAGATACGACTTTTTGTTTTAATGTCTCCAGAAGTCCAAATACATTTACTAGTGTTGTCTCTTTTGCTGCATAGGAGAAAAGACTAAAAAAAAAGGTAAAACGCTGCATGGGAAATTCATATCAATTTAAGTAAAAGTAACGTACTACTAAAAATGAACAACACTGGTGTAAAGGTTTCAGAAGAATAAATAAGTCAATAAGATCAAAAAGCACTGCATGAATTATATTAGGTTACACATTAATACAATTAGTAAAATAATAAAAAGAACTCAAAGCCCCCATTAAGCCTGTTTTTTGTTCATAAAAGTATCATGAGGCTTTCTTTTCAAATAAAACCATTACAAGAGGTCTTAGAGGTCATAGTCTTTGAAAGGCCAACACTTTCCTTCCTCTTTTTAAATACTTAAAAGGCACTCAGCTGTACAAAGAGGATTCGAGCATCTCTCTCAGATAGACATATGTCTGTATCATGCATACATCTTCCCCTTATGTCAACTATTCAAACAAGTCAAACTTCAATTAATAAATTACAGAATGACAGGAAACACTACTGCCTTTTTCCTAATTATGAAAGAACAATTCGTGTTGTGCATGTTGTGTGCTTGCAATTAACAATGCATACTGTACTGTACAGTACAGTTTGGCCGAAGAATCAAAGGTAAAACAAACAAATAAAAAAGACTGCTTTGTTTGAGTAACACAAGGCCTAAGTCAATAGGTTTAAAGTCCCTGTCATCTCACATAAAAACTACTCAGTTAAGCAACTATATAGTTGTAGATTGTTCATGTTGAAGGTAAATGGACAGTAGAGTACAGGAGATAAGTAAAGTTAAAAACACTGTATTGGATTCATTCAACAGACCACATCATTTATCAGTTCATCTTAAGATTAATACATTTAGGCTTAATAAGGGCTTTTTAATAAAAGCATATTTAAAATAAATGTTAAAACACTTTCATTTCCATTCTGAAGATCTACTCCACTGTTGCCAATCGGCCAATATGATCAGGTCCTATAAAGCCTCATTAGCATGAGCATGTTGCTCTGTACAGTAGTTGAGGTATGTCTATGACAGGTTGATCTAAAGATGGGCCCAACAGTTTCTCCCAGACATAATCTTAGTGAGGTCAAGTGACAGTTTAGAGGATCCCCTATAATCCACACCTCTGAAGACTTTCTGTGTAACTAATACTTAAGGAAGTCACTGAGGTATCATGTAACAGCCAGCTCACATTTAGTAATACACACATGGACCATTTAGAACTGCTTGGTAACAGACTAATAATGATACTGAGGTTTATAACATAGACTGTAACAGACTGGAGAGAGGTTTGAGTGGTGAGTTAATGGTATTAAACAAGGTTAAAACAGTAGGGTTAAGAGCTCTTCTGTAGACAGAGCATACAGAGGTGTTAGGCTCATGCTGCTGGTTATTTGCAGATCTGTTGTAAACTCATGCAAACAGAAGACAGTTCATGCACCACAGGCCTGAGCCTGTCACTGGAGTGTCAGTCATGCAGTGATATTGCTGTTGAGGGAGGAGACAAAAAGACAAGAGTCAGACACAATCATAGGAGCTCAAATTAAAAGCTATCTCAGTGTGTTAGTAATATTATCATTCTAAAACAAAAGACGGCATAATCTAATAAGTAAAACAAAAATAAACCAAAACCTTTTGAATACTGTATACCCCAAAAGATAAAGTAAATATGCCTGTTAATTTCTCAGGTAGTTAATTAATTGAAGGAGATCTGATACTGAAATAAAGTGCAGTATTGATGAGAGAAAGCTGACTGTGATAAACTATTAGCTCATTGTTTTAGGCAGAGAGATGCGATTAAAATTCCTTTTTTAAGTATTGCTTGTTTTCTTAAAGTCTACAAGCATAGCTGTTTTGGCCATAAAGGAGATCAATTGATTTGATTCAATTTGTTCTGACAAGGGCAACTATGATATTACATTACAGAGTCTACTCATTAACATTGCACTGTTCAGTTATGCACTAAATCCATCAGGCTGGTTGTTTGTATGACTTAAATATAGGGATCGTTCATGCTAGGAGGTCTGCATGAAACAGTTCAGAGGTGCATATACAGTAGTGTCACTATGGCACATAAGGCATGTCTGAGACCTGGAGATGATGACACAGACATAGTGGTTACAGAAAGATCTTTCATGAGGATATAACTGTCTGTCATTATTGCTGTCAAACACAAACCTATAAAACAATATAGGTACAGTCCTATGAAACAAATCCCACATATAAATGAAAGCAAAATTGCACAGAACTGGTGAATAAGAAAAACACTTAGAAACACAAAATCGCTTTAAAAGAAAACATCTCAATGAAAACAAATTGAATGCAGGACAAATATCTGTCCGCTGCAGTCAAATATAATCCTAAATCTCCAAAGCTCTCACAGGTAGAGGTGTGCATAAATACTGCATTAAACAGAGAGACAGCTTGGGTCTGGGTTTGGTGAACATGTTCGTTTTAGCGCAGAGGTTTAGGTAGATTAGTGGAGTGATTAGCCAGACTCTATAAAGGAAAGGTGCTCAAAAATGCTAGTAGTCCGGTATAAATTTTTTTAAAATAAAGCCAGGAGATAAAATATTTGGAGTCAAAACTAAAGAAATATTGGAAAATGGAAATTTCTAGCTAATGGATTTTCAGATCATAATCAAAATCAAAAAAACAGATAAGTATATCTTCTGTGAAAAGCCTTAGAACAGGCGCTGTATTTGGGTCTACCTCGCGGTAGCTGGCTGGACGTGGCCCGGGTATGAGCGCCTTGTGCTGGTGGCCTGTCTCTGTCGGGCCAAGAACGACTGACCAGAGCCAGTGTTGGCAAGTCTGTCTTCTGCTGCTTTCTTCTGCATGGACATACCCTGAAAATGACAACAACACACAGACTTAGACTTATGGGGCATATCACTTTAACTATAAAATAAAACAAACGACAGAATGAGGGAATGAGGAAAACTCAATACTCATTTTAACCTCAAAAAAATGTAAATAGTTATAAGAATCCAGCTCAGAAAGAATCTTATAGGCAATGGCTCAAATACAGTCTAGGCAAAACTAATAATCTATTACAGGCTAAGATGGTTTTTAAATGAACATGTTACTGAGCAGATTTGCACATATAAAATGAGCCAATGTCGCCCTCTAGTGGTTATAGTGAGTTACAACTACATGGACAAATATTTATTTAGCCTTGAATTATTTAAAATAATGTTTGTTACATTCATTATAACGTTTAGAGTTATAATTATTATTCTCACCATATTGTACCATGCAGACACAATCAGCTTCTCCTCGTAATCTCTCTGGGTTTTTGTTTTGTCCATTTCTTTCTGTAAAAAAAAAACACCAGCACTAAAAATATGTTTCTTTTGTAATTTCCAGACATTAGCAACATTTCCATGAATAATACTTGCCTCCAATGAGTGCAACATCCGCTCTTTCTCCTGGAGCTGGTTCTTCAGAGCCTGGACCTCTGGACCTGAACCCTGGTTCTGTTTGGGGTCTAAGGTTCGAATCACCTAAAACACACAAAGAAAAGCCTAAGATGTTAAGACTGATCAGGAAAGAATATGGGGCTCTTGTTGCTTTGGTGATAAACTTTAATGATTGCACATGTTCATGCAGACAGGAAGCCAAGAGGAAGACTGTGCAAGAATGCATAGTTGGTGTGAGAGAAGACAATACAGAGGATATGAGTTAAATGGGGGCAGTATTTTAAAATAAACATAGTACCACTTACACTCTTGGCCTTTTCAAGATATTTCTTATATCTTTCCTCCATCTGTTTCATGTCATCATCTTTCTTCTTCAAAGCATCTTCAAGCTCTTCTACTCGTTGGCCTGACAAAGTAAATTAAGTTAATGTAATTCAACATAATAGAACTAGAAGCACATATTTAGGTTTAATATAAAGAACTTACAGCTGGCATTGTATTTAGGCTCCATTTCATCAATCGTAGCATTTTTCTTTAGTAAATCATTATTCAACTCTCGTAACTTCTCCCTGTAAAACGCACAAGATTTTAGTTCAATCAAATACCAATCAATAAATAGACAACAATATGCAGAAATATCACTTACATGTGTTCTTCATATTTCTTCTTCAATATGGAAGACTAAAAAAAAAGACACGTGACCGGTTAAGAAATGCAAATTAAAATTCAAGACAAAAATGGCAAATGAGGGAAACTAAACACACTACAGGATACAGGCGGAAAAGAGAAACAATAGGGTTTTGAAGCAGACAGGATGTAAGCTAAACTAGCATTCACGTCTAAACACTAGTCCAATGTCTTTTGCTGCCTTTGTCCAAACTTTCCTACTAAGTCTAATACTACATACAGTACCACGCGATACTTACTATAGTCTGTGGGGAAATATGAAAAACAAAAAGGGGAATTATGATATACATGTTAAATTAGTAGTTGGAAACAAATGTAGATTAAAACATGGTGTCATTTTTTAGTTTAGTTTGGGGTCTGACACTATCTTCACTGTTGGTTAAATTATGCCATTATACAGGTTGAGAAAGAAAAAATATTAAAACACATTGAAGGAAAAATCTAAGTTTGCGAACCTTATAAAAATAATGGAAAAATATGTTCTTTTGGGAGCCTTAATCATTTGCTGTGATATAAATGCAAGCATTTTCAAGGATTTCAAGCACCTGTACGGACCCTGGATCCATTAGTAGAGAAGCTGAGTTGTTTTGTTGGTGAGACAGTGTTACTTACATCGTCTGCTTTTGAGCCCTGTTCTTGAAGAGACTTCTGTAGTTCTTCCACCTGACTCTGTTCCTCCATTAGGCGCTGGTTTATTAATCTAGACAAAATAGGATTTTGTTTTACCAACTAGAATTCTCACACAAGCAGAAATTAAAGGAGAAATTAAAGATGAAATTCAAGCACTTTTTAAGTATTATTTCAGGTCTTTTCAAGTATGTCACTGAATGTATTTTGAGGTTATTTGATAGACACACACAGTTGTTTGAAGAAGTAGACACAAATACAATTCAAAACAATGGCTCACAAACCTTCTATAAATAATGGAATAATCCGTGTGTTCTAGATGCAGACTTTTAAGTGTGAAAACAACCATTAGTCATTTGTTGTTGATATCAATTGTTTTTAAAAACACTTTCAAGCACTTTTCAAACCTTGAAAACAGTTAAAATGTACGTTTTTTCAGTGATTCCAAGGACTTGTACAAACCATGAATCAAATATGTTGCCAGGGATGTTCAATAATAAAGTATAATCAAGTAACCTAAATAGAATTCCACAAATCTTAAGTATAAAATCTAGTTAGTATTTATTACATTTATTAAGTCATTATTCCTGACCTGTTCTCCGTCTCCAGTTCATTTTTCCTAGCGTTAGCATCCTCCAGAAGACTTTGCAACAGTGCGATTTTTTCATTGTCCGATCCTTCCTGGGAAAGTTTCAGCATCTTGTTTTCATGCTGAAGACGAATCAGGTGCTCTCTGGAAAAACAATATAGTTACTTGTATCATACTGTATCTAAATGAACTGCATACAGCAAATGTGTGGTCAAAAGTGAACTGAAGAAGAATAATCATTTAAGCCACATATGGGTACTTTGTTAAATCCTAAGGTAGTTTTGTGTCATTTTCTACACTGAATTTATTAATTATAATTTTGGGCATTTGAGTGTGATTTTTGTGAATTTTTATTTTTATGTGGAATCTAAATCAAAAGGAGATACTTAGCTGGTCTGTTTTAGAAATTACATCTATCTATACTTTATTTTGGAGACTGATTTTTGGCTTTAATGGTGATTGTGAAAAAAAAACTTCAAGAGCTTTTGCTAGGAAACAAAACTAATTTCATAAAAAAGTTAGAACTGTGATATATCATCTAAAAATTGTTTTGCAAGGGTTAAAAGTAGAAGTGCTCAGTCAGCAGAGGAGCGGGGAAAAATAATCAGTTCCAGGTATGCCTTGAAAAAGTAAAGCACACTGAATTTCTAAGAACACTAGGCCCTGTACAACCTTTTCACACATATAGAACAGGTAAGAGTAAGAAATCTTCAGCTTATTCTGCAACATTCTTTTACACCCTACAGTAGAATATCCTCAAAAACAAATTCCTTTACCAGGTAAACAAAATCTAGATTTAATATTGTGAATTAACAGGATCTAATAAGATTTTCGTACAAAGCTATGGGTTTATCTGTGCTTGAAGAGGCTGTCAGAAAAACCGTGTTGGAAAGAATCAGTTAAGATGATGTCATCCACAATCCTCTCTTACATACAGTAACTGGGACAGCCCTTTCCCTGTCGGCCATAACTTCCTTTAGTTCACAAAAAGAGCAACAGAAGACAGACAGAGAATATAGGACATGCCATACAATCATCCAAACTCAATCTTGACAGTTGTTTTATATTTATTACACACAATTGTGACTCTAAATAATGTAATTTGTAGGTATTACTGTTTTTTTTTTAACCCATATACTGTACCAAATATAGCAAAGATTTAGGTCATTATTCAAAATACATAAAGTGCATTTATGTTGGGGCACATTAACAGTTATCTAACTAAGCAGAAAGGTAAACCACAGAAATAATTATTTAACTTGACTCAGCAAACTTAACCAGAAATGTTGTATTTAGCCTGTTTGTTACATATCGGTAATTAGGGTCCATTTTAGACTTTAAGTTATTCCTGATTAAGTCCAATAAAATCATTCCTGGACTATACTACACTATAATATGGGGACGTTGCATTTTAAAGCTACTACTGTATATCTCACCTCATTTCTGGTGTGGTGATTTCAGCAGCCAGTGAATCAGAACCGTCACTGCCAACCATAGGAAACAGGCCTGGAAATAAAACAAGTGCTTCAAGTTTAGTAAACATTTAAAAACTGTCAATATTGTGGTCACAGTGGTATTTTCTAGTACCTGATGTTAGCCTTCCCTCCTGGGCTTGAACACAGTGCAGTTCCTCTATAGTCTCCTTTAGCGAGTCTCTCTCTGAGCGCATACGCTGAAGGATAATACAATGGTAAGGTTTATATTTAATAAAAAAATTGGTTTCAGTCAGAAGTAAGAAGGGTTATAGTAGTATGATTCAAATGGTGCTAAATACACATCTGTGCATACATCTTTTTCTTTTTGTAGAGAGTCGACTTTCTCTTTGAGCCTTTTGTATTCAAACTCCATTTTGTCGGCCTTTTTGGACTCTTCAGATAATCTGTTCTGGAGTTCCACCACCTGAACAGAGGGCACACATATTTAAATCAGTGACAAGTACCAAATATAGACAAATGATAAAACTGTAATGTTACCTGTCTTTTATATGTTTCCAACTGTCCTTTAGCAGCATTTGCCTTACGCAGCTCCTCTTCCAAACTGACATTGGTCTGCATTAATACTGTGTTCTTCTCCTCCAGCAACTTAATCTGAAAACAGTGAGTGACAAACACGTGTTCAAAACTGCCACATGATAAATACATTGTAGTTTAGTCTATGCAAATCCTCAGTACCTGTCTTCTGAGAAGTCCCATGTCCTCCAGTTTCTTTTTGTAGTGTTCTATTGTTCCTTCTAGTTTAGAGACTTTGTCTGATGAGTGTCTGAAAAGACGAAATACAATAGTTCACTTAACTAACTACATAGACTTTTAACTGATAGAACACAAATAGATACTGTATTGATGGTGCATTGACTCTGGCCAGTAAATGTAGGTTGACTTCTACTGTGCGACAGATAAACCTCATGTGTCTGATGTAAAATTACCTGAGGACATCCATCTCATCTTTTAGAGACTGGGCTTCATCAGCCAGTGATGAAAGCTCCTCATTTTGTGACTTAACATCTACAAGTTCCTTCTCCAGCTCCTCACAGCGGATCCGGTAGTCATCTTTGGCTGCCTCAAGCCTGGGAGAACAACCATGATCAGTCAGTAACTTTGTCAATTTCATTGAAACTCGTCTGTAAGCTGATATAGTTGTTTTTTACCTGAATGTTTCTTCCTGTAGTTGCTCCAGTTGTGTCTGCAGCTGGAGGTGTCTTCTTCCAGCAGGACTGTTCACATCCTCAATGGAGTCAGACTGATTAAGTCTCTCCATCAACACCTGGTTCTCAGCCAGCAAACTGCTTTTCTCCTCTTGTAAGGCAGCCACCTGCCCAACGTAGGGTCAACGCAAAAGGAAAAAAAAAAACGAAAAGAGAATGGGGTCCATAGGAGGAGGGTTGAGTACCAAGGAAGGGTAAAAAAGAGAATGAACACAATAGATTAAAATATAAACATATTTGTAATCTTTATTTATTATTTTTATTTATATAATAAAAAAGTGCATTGGGTTGTTCATAACCACTGCAATGCAAGGTCTGGTAATAGACACGCATCACACAGTTGACATGGCAAACAAACTTCAACAAAGCAAGGAGGGCTACAAACAATTTGATATTTTGTTCTCAGAGTGACAGACAGGGTATCAAACTCCACACAAAGCAAAGCAGCAGGTAGGTCTTTTGTGTGCCAAATCTTTTTCTCCTACAAAATGAACAAACCCACTTTCATTACTCACTCTATCTATACAAATTAAATTAACTCTATCTAGACAAATTAAATTAACAAAAAAGATAAAACATACCTATAAAACCCACAATAAATGTATCTGCTGATTTGTAATTAAATTAATGTGGCCAAAGATTACATTATATTAGATATTATATATACATTATATATTACTTTATAATTAAATTAGGTTGTGCTAATTAGTCACTTGTCATAAAATATATCCCATCCAGAGTAACTGTTTGTAGAGTACAGCTAACATGAATCCACATAAATACTCTGTTGTGGTGTGCACTGACACTGTGGAAAAGCATAAAACACATTGAGGTCAAAAGGCGGGGCTTATTAGTGACGGGTTGACGTCCGACACACTCAGACACAAACTGCAGTTAGTTGTGGCTGTTGTGAAGACTGAATGTATGTGTGTTCGATCCTCTGTGTACACACATGGACACTCACATGCACACACAGTTATTCAGAGAGGGCCGGGATCTGGATTCGCAAAAGGGTGTCTTTGCAAGCAGACCATTCAGGTCAAAATCCAGGACTATTAGGCACAGCAAACATAACATATGGAGATAGAGGACAGAAAGAGAAGAAAGTGTGGATTTACCCTCTCTTCTAGCTCATTATAGTCTAACCTCAGTCTATCACGCTCCTCTTGGACATGGAGGGCCTTTAAAGCATGGCACACAGTATCAAACAGTCAATGAGGGAAGGCAGATTAGCACCAGTTAGGCCTTTGAAAGAATAGTTTAGTTTTTATAATTAAAAAGTCTAACTTTTTGGGGATGATTGCTTTTTACTGTAACTTGTAAAGGTTAAAAGTCAATATGGAAATTGTATTTTATTCTCAGCAAACTAGGTTATAAAATATTATTTGGTTACTTTAAATATAGTAAACTCTTCAATTAATAACCAACCTGCATGTCAAGTTCACGACACCTCTGTGCAATCTCTTCCTTGGTATTCAAAGCATCATGTAGCTCCTCAACTGTCTTCTTTAGCTGTGGTGGAAAGAGTAAAGAGCCACAAATAAGACTTACACCATTTTTTTGTGCACTGAAGCAATATAAAACTTACAATACAATCCCACAATTAAATATGTTACAATACATTAATAAATGGACAATACTGTAATGTTTAAGTCTTTCTTTGCTCTTACCTGTCTGTCCAGGTCCTCATATGAGTCACTTCCTGCTGTCACTGGAGTCTCTTTACTCATGAGCTATAGACATAAAAAACACATCACATTCAGTTAAACACAACTTGGGCTATTTCCATTAATGAAAATATTTTTTACAAAGATTTAAGTTCTACCTCTTGAATGGCTGTCATTACAACATGCTGCACTGACTCCTCCATGGACATAATGGTTTGGATGTATTCTGAAAAAAAAGTAATATAAAACATTAATATGGAATTTTTCATATTTTTATTAACATGATAAAAAGGCATTTATTTGTACCTTGTTTCTGTTCACAGCTGACCGCACAGCCCAGTATAAGTTGTAACATTCTTCCAAGTTCTGCTGCGTCGGAATGCTCTCCAATGAGGTTAACATCTGGTAGTCTGAAGTCATTAATGTGTGTACCTAAGATCTAAATAAGAAACAGCAAGGTTTAAATTTAATGTTTTGCTTTTTTTTCAATGTTTCTTTTTTTTTACATTGACACTTGCTAAGTCATCCTTACCTCCACATTATAGTCTTCAATGCCTTTCAAAACTTTCTTTAAGTTGCTGATCTAAAATAAGACAGAATTTATGGAGCATTAATAGATTTTCGAAGGTGTATTGCCAGCATTCCTAAAATGATTGTATCCATGTAACAAAGCAAATGAAAATGAATACCTTTAACCTCCAGTTGTCTCCAACCTCTGGTTTAATTCTACTAATCCATGCATCATTAAAATATTGTGCATCTCTGTAAAAACAAATTTCAGGAGTGTTGGTTGGGTTGGCATCCGGCATATAATCTTATAATCTGAACTCAGTAATAATGTATTTGTGATGTTGCTTTTTTTCCTGAGAAGCAGATAAGATTCTAACGAAGAAGTGAAAAGCCAATCTTAACTTACATTTTCTGTAGAGCCTGGGCCATGACGACTCCACTGGTCAAATCTTCTACTGTTTTACATGAGGCCTCTACTCCAAATGTTTGTATCTGAAAAGACAACACAAGCATGTTATATAAAATATCACAAATGTTGTTATAGTAAAACATTTAGTGTGTTGATGATGTAGAATGGTTGCAATAAGTAATTCTTAGCCAGGCTGTTCTTTCTTGTTAGATGACTTGGTTTGGCATGGCTTTGTTGTTCTATGTTTACATTTTATGCACTTCCTTGGCTCTATTCTGCTTTTGTAGTAAGCAGCATATTTCCCCTGACATGAATGCCACGTGTTTAAGAAGGGGAAATTAAAACCAGGAATGTTCTCAGTCTGACAGAAGGAAAATTACATAGTTCAAATTCCTCTGGCACATTATAGTGTTATGGAGTTACATCATTTTAGGCCACGCCAAATATTTTAAGTATGAACTTTCACTCATTTTTATTTTCTTTAATATTTATATAGGCCATGTAAAGACTAGACTGTGTTTTCTGCTTAGTGCTTATTTGGGCTGAAACAACTAATCATTAATTGTGAATAATCAATAATATAAACAATCAATTATTATTATTAAATAATCATCAACTAATTAGTCGGTAATCCAATAATTGTTGATTGAACTATGCAGACTCTAACACAAGCCATTTGCTGAGAAAATACCCCATGGCCAAAACTGTACAACGAATAAATACATTTTGAATTTAAGATTAAAACTCTTCTTTGTCATATTTTGTCATATAAGTGTATGTCTACAAGTCCTCGGGTGGCATTGTTTTAGCTTCATCTGGTTAAAATGTGGTTATACACACCTTTTACTATCCAAGTCCTAGTGTTTACATGAGCTATGGTAGAGAAGTATGAGAAAGTGTTTACATGTTTTTCTTAAAATACATTTGATGGCACAATCATAGAGCTCTCCAACTACATCTCCACATGACAAACACACGTCACATTTGCACCTGTTTATCAAGACCTCATGTGTACTTTAAAACACTTTAATACTTGTTGTACATTTTAATTTTTGAGCATACATAAAAATGTGATAAAAAAGTGACAACTTTAACTCTAAATGAGGTTGGGTTTATATTAAAAGAAAAGGTAAGTCAGAGAGAGTGAAGTAAAAACATGAAGGCAGTCAAAGCTGTATTGTGAAAACCATTCAACATCAGGGTGACATGACATTTACACAACACCAACAACATAAGATAAAGGACAAACCTGGCCTATCTACATTGCTACTGTTAGTTTCCTATACAAAAGCATTAGGTATTTGCTGTGTTCATAGCTAGTAAGTTTACTTGTAGTTCTTGGTTTAGGCTTAAATTGCTTGGGCAGGGACAATGTGTTTTTGATGGTAAGAACTTGCTGATGTTTTTTTTCATTAGTTTATTAATTAAGTTGATTTTGTTGTTGTTCTTATCAATCACCAAAGAAGCAAAGAATGACTGTGTGACAACTCAAACAGCTATCTTAGAATGCCATATATGCACTTTGTTTTGTAATTACATTCATTAGAATGATCTAATAATCGCTTGACTGATCTCTGAACACATTTACTGGTTGCTAAACTAAGCTGCCTATTGTTCGTTAAAAGCCGGTGAATAAAGACTCAAAAGCACAAAGCAGTGTTAGCCATGGTGCCAGATCTCTGAGTTGTTGTGTTTGCTGAGCAGTGATTAATATGATCCACCATGTTCAGGGAATGAATGGATGGTTTACATATCACTGCTGACTATCAGCCTTATAGGTCATTAGAGTGCCTTATATTTTGCACACAGTGTAAAGAAATTCTAATCTAATTATTGCGTAAACTGTAACTTGCCAAAATGACCACACTTCTAAAATAAATAAGAAATAACTGTCTCCCCAAACAAAGCCCAGGTTTATGTTCATTAAGCATTAATATGTGTTCTCCATTTTAAGTGTTTGACAGAAGAGAGCAGTGAAAACAATTGGATACAGGCAGCAGCCTTAAAGATAATAACACAGTCAAAACAAAAAAAGGAATGACAAAACTGTGACAGAGAAGCTAATCTTCAATATTGATGGTCAAATCACGTGATTATTTGTGTAGAAAACAATGCCTCTCATCATACCCTGATCTACAGTCTAGATGAGATGCTATTTTAAATTCTTGTTTTAGTCTTAAGTCTGGAGTGACGCCACAGGTGACAGGTATGAGGGAAATGTCTGCCAGCCAGATCATGACATCAACATAAGGAATGGTTGTGATTAGTTTTACACAAGACAAAGTAGGACAACAAAAACTGGATATATGTGACGGAATTTGTACTACACATGTGAAGACTTTTAACTTGTCACAGTGTTAGCAAAACCCTGTAAAATTATAATATGGAAAGATATTCGAAGCACACTAACTAAATAGGTTCACCAAAGGTTGCAAAAGAAATCTTAACATGAGGAAGCCAATTAGATCAATGAAGAGTTTAGGTACTCAATACAACCAGCTGACCAACTGTGTGGCAAAAACGACAAATGCCACAACAGTTTTATTAATAACAACATTGTCTTTGGTACTTCTGTATGTCACTGAGCCAAAGTTTAGTATTGGGGTTTTAACACTAACAATAAAGTGGGCATCAACGTGATCTCAGATATGGGTGAGTATTGTTTATTCTCTAGCTTGAGTGCGATCCTAAGACAAAACAGTAAATACAAATCGAAGATCCTGATCAACAAATAAAATAGACATTCCACGACAGCTGCAAGAATGACAGTCGGGGGTCATAAGCAAAAAAGCCAACGCCAAAACCATCCAAAAGGGAAACAAGGCCACCAGCTGATCGACCAGTTAGCTTAAAGCAAAGTTAATATGAAAGCTATTATACAACTAAGATTCAGGCTACCACCAAAAAATAGCCGTCTTAAACCAGGGCTATCGCGAACACATCACCATCAGCTAAAGCAGTCGCCAAACAGCTGGCCTGCATACGTAACCAAACATGTCATTTTCCTTTAGCATGCTAACTTGGCTACTAGCTCAGTCCCTATTGTAGATAGATGTTGTTAGCATATCGTTAGCCATTATCCCTGTAAGCTGCTAGCTTTGCCGGGGTACCTCAGAGCTGTGCCAGTGGAAATACTTACCCATGTCAACAGGCTCTCACACAGCTCCATACGATCCAACGACTCCGACGTGCTCATGGTTGGTTCAGAAAGGCTGACTGTGTGTGTGGGTCGGAGACTTTAGATCACAGGCTTCATACACCCCCGAGATCTCCGTTAGCAATCCACTTCACCGTTTCTGCCTGCCAATGGTCGATCACTGCTCGGCTGGCCGAGGGCTGACTGGGCGTCTGCCTCAGAGGCTGGAGGCGGAGCTTGTGCAGTATTTAAAGAAATACTTTCCTTTCGTAAAGAAACGGAGCAGTAATGTATTATTATAAAGAGTGTGGTAGCGGTTTAATCTTTGTTTAGACAGAACGGACTACTACAATTTAGTGAACAAAGAGCCCACTGTGACCGTTGTCATTGTGTGTAAATACATTCATATAACCTAAAAAGACCATGCTTTACACTTCTCCAATACAATGTTCACAGAACGTTCACGTTTCACACAGCAGACAGAAAGAATTTGTCATAATGACTTTCATAGGGCTAGTATCATTACACAACCCCGTATCAACAGAGTATCAAAGAAGTGCGGGTTTATGCTAAAAAAGCAACGTACACAACAAACGATCAAGTTTGCCACACCCAAAATCAGAAACTAGTCTGTGACTAGAAACACAGACTATTTGAAAATGAATGCTGCAACTCTCTCCCAAAGTTATTTAGTAACACTATTAACAGGTCAAATGCATTTCCTTAAATAAACAAATAATGTATTTTATTAGAACTTCAAATTCCATTTGTAATGAGATGTTCAAAGTGTACACAAATGGCAGACACCAAAAACTGATGGCTGTCTAAAAACGTTCACATTCAGCATATTTGGTTCTTTTTCAAGTCACACCTTAAGCTGTATTAAAACCACAAATTAACACCCATCAAAGAAACTGTACAAGTTCATGAGATATATAGTATAGTATCACCTTGATTTTTTTTTTGCACATGCATATTCTGTATACAAGCATATACAGCTTGAATCATTTGCCAGGATATGCATAGTCATTCCTGTTAGTGCATCACTGAAAGCAACCAACATGTGATTTATGTTGTTTGTAATGCATCCGAAAAATAACTGATGTTCCTTTGTTACTGAAACTTTACTGTACTGTACTTAAATATTGACAATAATGCTAAACATTGTATTGGCTTACTGACTCATCCAAAAATATCTAAATGATACAGATTTGAGCATTATAGTCCAGCTGTAGCACATACTGTAGCTTTAAAAATTTACTAGTCAAGTTTACTTAACTTTGCAATGCTGAGATTTAGACTAGTTATTCAGTCTCTGCGTAACAACCTCTCGATACATAATAGAAATATACACAAATAGCAGCAGGATTACGAAAAAATCGTCCATAAATCCCAGCAAACCAAATAGTGCCTCAGGAAGGATGTCAAGAGGCGAAGCCAGGTAAGTGATTGCACCGATCAGACAAAGAAGAATCCGAATTCTAAACATCCAGAATAATCCACCAACAGAAAACATCTCCCTGAAGAGGTGACGGAGCAGGGTGGGCACATCTCGCAGTCGGTCCATGAGCTAAAGAGAAGAAGAAAGACAATAAATGACAGCATCTTACAGTCTGAAGGAGGGCTGTATACTGGGGGACTCACCGATCGAGGCTGTCCAGAAAACCTGCGGTTGTAATCAGTGATGTCTCTTAATATCAGCTGAGGTTCAGCCCCACCATCCTGTACCCGCTGAGGAGCAGCATGCTCATTGAATAATGGGAAGAGCAATGTTACCTTTAGGAGGAATATTGTCAAGTTTAGTACCACAGTAATTACAACAAAATGACATGATTTTCCTACCATTTGTCTGCAGATGGGACAGTTAATAGCCCCCAGCCAGGTGCCATATCTCCAGTAAGCTATAATGCAGGAACCTAGGAATAACACAATTAGAAAAGCAACATCCAAATTTAAAATATTCCATGAACTATTAATATTATTAATATTAAGTTTCATTACTGAACTGTAATATAACCCTACCACAGAAAAGATGACCGCAATTTGTTTCCACAGGTAAAACAGCCTGTTGTAGGCAAACAGGACAAGACATGTCTGTGTAATACTGCTGCCTTGCCTCTGCTTGAGAATTTTCATCCTAAGAAACACAAATAATTACTACTTAATTATGTATTTAAAACAAATTTGATTATTAATAGGTCATTTACGTAGGTATATAACTTGTGAATAAAAAATGAAAACTAATAAAAAAACAAAATACCTGCTCTGTTTGGAGCTGTTGGCGAACCACACGAACATGCTCCTGATTTTCAGGATGGATATTTAGCTGCTCCTGTCTGTAAATTGAAAACATTGACCACTATAACCACTGTAATAAACACTTCTGTTCATTTAACTTCAATGATATGTTATATGCTGCTTACCTGCAGAGCAGAGTGAGCAGACCTGCCAGAAAAGTGACACTGACGACCACCACAAATAGAACCTGGTTACTAACACCCTCGATTAAAGTGTCCTCGTCTTGGATCAGGAACTCCACGTCCCCACAGTGATTGTCATCCATCACCCACACTCATAACCCAACACTGAAATAATAAAGAAAAGTCAGAAGCACTTCAAGTCATATAGAATCTTATTTATTTGATTGATCTGGTTGATTTTATATTTTCTGTCTAACAAATCCAGATAGCAATACCATTCTTTACTCTTACTGTCAACAAAATATTTCAAGTAAGCTATAATGCAGGTGCTATAATACTAAATGTGGTTAACATCAGTGTTATGGTTTCATTGTTTTAGTTTCTCTTCGTTTTACATACAGTGGCGTTGCCCTGCAATACAGTACATTCATAACTGAAGTTGACATTATGCTGTCTAGTTGTGTTGTTTAACTTCTAGATGCACCTCAGTTGGTAGACTGTAAACATAAACGCATCCAAACCAAAAAAATAACTGCATTATTGCTCCCCAAACATAAATACAGCGTATGGGTGCCACATAGAGCCATAAGCATTTAGTCAGTCGAACCTGCTTATCTGCTGAGCTACTGTGCCAGAGTATTAACACAACTCATGAGCATTACGAAAACAATAGCCTCACCTCGGAATAAAAAGTCCACGTTTGCGTAAAGCATGTCACCAATTTAGTAATCAGAGGTTAGGTCGCGATGGATGATTGATTGTTATTTTACTTATTAGTGAAGTAGATTTCCATATTTCTTACACTTCTTCTTCCGCCTTCCTTTTCTTCTTCTATCTATCGTTGTTTACGTTCATTAGCGCCACTGACTGACTGCCACATTCATAACAACCAACAGTATTTGACTTTAGGATATTGAGCTTTTTCAGGCATTTCAATTGTCTTGTAAATACCCCTGGCTTAATTTTGTATTTTTTTTATATTTTCAAACTATGTAAAAATGTAAGAAATGTGTGTCTTTTATCTTATTTCCCATAATGACCAGATGGGGGCTGTAGGGCGTCTGGTGCTGCCCAAAGAGACTTGTAGAAGAAGAGCTTGAGAAAAACATTAGAACATGCCTGTTAGCTTAGCCTTTAGCTTCTGTCAATAAATAAAGATTTTAACTACATACAAGTGCTTGTATTAGGGTCAGAATGCCTCGTTACGCACAGATAGTTATGGGCCCTGCAGGTAGCGGTAAGGTAAGTTCGTTTCCTCAACCAAAACTATAAAGTTGAATATGATGTAGAGTTTCGTTATGGTGAGAAATATGGTCTATCTTTTATTTTTCAGAGTACCTACTGTTCCACTATGGTGCAGCACGCAGAGACTTTAAATCGCTCCGTCCAGGTCGTCAATTTGGACCCAGCAGCTGAGCACTTTAATTACCCAGTTATGGCAGGTCATTACAGTTTTTTTTTTTTATTAATAACTGTAATGTAGAGTTGCAAGACTTGATTAAAAAAAACATTTCCCATGAATAAAACTGTTCAATATTGTGATATTTTGAGTTCAAATTCAATAAAGTAGTTCACCGTTCCTTTATTTACTAGTCAAAATTTCTCCCAAATCAAAACTTAAGAATTAAAAGCAAAGCCAAATCATGACTAAAAATTACTGATTGCACCAGTGTCAGTAAGACATTATTGCCATTCGATTTTTCAATATGTATATTTAATTTGCTGGTATTTCTATAACAATAATTCTACTATATATTGAGCAAAATTGTACATTGTTTTTAATTTCAGCATATTGTACATCTGTATAATTTGTGCCAACAGATATTCGTGAGCTGATCCAGGTAGATGATGTGATGGAAGATGACACTCTACGATTTGGTCCAAACGGCGGTCTTGTCTTCTGTATGGAGTACTTTGCCAACAACTTTGACTGGCTGGAGGAGAGTCTGGGTCATGTAGAAGATGACTACATACTGTTTGATTGTCCAGGTAAACACTTGACTAACACTCACATGCACATTCGATAGTATTAAAGTTTTTGTCCATGCACAGTAACTTTAGAAGACAATTTGCTTTATCTGTTTGTTAACTTGAATAATCAAAAACATGAGCTTTATTTTTGAAGTACCATCTATGATATATGTATATTTGTGTGCCCTACATGAAATACTATTGACGATTTGTCTCCTGACTTTTTGCAGGTCAGATTGAACTGTACACACACCTCCCTGTGATGAAACAGCTGGTGGAGCAGCTTCAGCAATGGGAGTTCAGAGTGTGTGGGGTCTTTCTAGTAGACTCTCAGTTCATGGTGGAGTCTTTTAAGGTATCAGCCTCCTCTACATGTAGCGTACAATAAATTCAACTTCATGATCGATTTTATGTCTAATTTCTGGAACAATTATTGCAGTTTATTTCAGGTGTCATGGCTGCCCTGAGTGCTATGGTTTCTTTAGAGATTCCTCAAGTAAACATCATGACCAAAATGGACCTGCTAAGTCCCAAAGCCAAGAAAGAAATTGAAAAGTGAGTTTTGCATTGGGTTAAACACACTGTAAAACCACAAAGTCGCAAATCATATTAACATTTTTTCTTTAGGTATCTGGATCCTGACATGTACTCAATGATGGAAGACAATTCAGACACAATCAGAAGTAAACAGTTTAAGAAGTTAACTCAAGCGATCTGTGGTCTGGTATGTGATTTTTTTTTTTTTTTTCAGTGTAAATTCTGTTATTTATTTTAAAAGAGGTAAACATTGTGATGTTTTGTTCCACAATGCTTTCTTTTGTGTTACAAAAATGTTAATTGTATCTACACAGATCGACGACTACAGTATGGTGAGGTTTCTGCCTTTTGACAGAACTGATGAGGAGGGTATTAATATTGTGCTGCAACATATAGACTTTTCTATTCAATATGGTGAGGACCTGGAAGTCAAGGAACCTAAGGTACAAGGAACAAAACATAACTTATGACATTTTACAATGTTGTACAAACTATCATTTCTGAAAGTACATCAGCTTTGACTTCTATTTTACAGGAGTTAGAAGATGAAGAAGGTGGAGAATTAAATTTTGATGAGATATTTCAAGGCAAACTCAACAGCTGAAAAGTTGGACAAACCCTTCTCTGGACTCATGTAGAAATAATTTCAAGCGCTCACTGACCATGGACTGCAAACATTTAAAAGGATTGTGTCACAAGGGGAAAAGGATTGTTAATATAAAGGATAATGAGTGGGATGTCAATGTAATGTCTACATTTTATGTTCTATGGACTCCCAACTGTTTTGCATCGTATTGTTTTATTACAATGTTAAAGTCTAAAGGTATATTTTAATAAAAAACACAAATGCCACTTGAGTCTGATGTAAAAACAAAGGTGTATCAGCGCCCCCCTGTGACAGCTACGCGTCTCTACACGTTTCCACTTCCTGTAAATCTGAAGGGTGGGGAAGCGGAAGCAGCGTCCCGAGGTGCAAATATTCTCCGTTCGCTGTGCAGTTTGGCTGATATCTATCATTCAACATGCCGGTGAGTAGTTATTAATGCATATTAAAAGCGATATATGAATATAATTTACAGGTAAAATGAAAAGACCCCACTGGCATTTGTAAAAACGATGTGAAACTAGTCCCGTTAGCATTGCCGAAGCTAGCTGATAGAGCTAACGTATATTTGCAAAATATGCTGAAACTAGGAATGTATACAGTTTTGCTTTTAATTGTGAGGAAGGTTTGTAAGATCACGATCCGCAGCAATGTTAGTACTGCTTATGTTTGCTGTGGCATTCGCCCGATTCCATAAATGATGAAGTCCACCTAGATAAAAAAAATTACAACATTTTGTGTATTTACCCATTTCAGGCTTATCACTCAGGCTTGATGGCATCCGACACCAGGATGGTGGGAAATATGGCGTTACTCCCAATCAAAACGCAGTTCAAGGGTCCTGCCAGAGGAGACGGTGAGGCATTATCATATTCATAAAGATATATGGTCTATGCATTTTATACCATTACAGTCACATAGCCCAGGCCTGTAGTGTGAAGGTAAATGGTGTTTCTATTATGTGATTGTTTATTTCCGCGTATGTCTCTATTACCAAATATGGTATGTCTGTAGAATATCCCTTCTTCATTATGTGTTCCTCTTTGTTTTAGTGTTGTCCATGTTGACTGTATTGTATATTCATGCAAATTCATTTTGGTAAGCAGGAGATAACTAGACTGGCAAGCCAGACTAGAAAACTTGTGTCTGGCTGCCCAGTCTTGAAGATAACAATTTTTTGTTTTAATTTTAGGTATTGATTCTGACATAATTGACGAGGCGATCTACTACTTCAAGGCCAATGTTTTCTTTAAAAACTATGAAATTAAGGTGAGAATTGTATACATATCGGGTCCACTTACTCTGCAGAAATCAAAGAGTTTAAAAATCAAACTTTTCCTCTCATACCGCCCCGTCTGCGTAGAGGCAGCTGTCATTCTTTCACATGCTCGGACTTGCTTCTGCCATTTAGCTGTAAAATTTGTTGTAGTTGGTTTGGGTCTTCTACAACGAAAAATATTTTAGTTTTAACTCTTTTGTGTCCTGTTATCAAAACCTAACACTGTTCTCAAATTACTGTTATAATTCAAAACGTTTTTCTGTTTCATCAGAATGAGGCAGACAGAACGCTGATCTACGTCACACTGTACATTTCTGAATGTTTGAAAAAGCTACAGAAGGTAACATGCAAATGCCGCCACAACAACATACACAAAAATGATTGTGTACCCTTCTCAAAGCTCTGTTTTTTATATTACTCAACAGTGCAGCTCCCGGAGTCAAGGAGAAAAGGAGATGATCAGTTTGGGCATTACTAACTTCCCCATTCCTGGAGAGCCTGGCTTCCCCCTTAATGCTATGTATATTAAACCCGCAAACAAGCAAGAAGACGGTAAGCCGTAACAGCAGTTACGCATCATGATTATTTATGTTACAAATTGTCAGCAAAGGGTATTTACTGATGAACATGACAAATCTGCACATTAAAAATAAACGTTTAACAATCTTTGCACACACATTGTACAAGTATTGGAGTAAAATGCTGGTCACAAGTCATTCACATAAAGCTAGTTTATATTGTATTAGTAGACCACAGTGTTGATGAAATTGCAATATAATGTTTATATTAGGTACTTTGTATATATGACTGTAAGTTATATTTTATAATTGTTTCTTGGTCATCCTTGTTCAGAAACCATGAGGGCATACCTCCAACAGATTCGTCAGGAGACTGGTTTGAGGCTATGTGACCGTGTGTTTGATCCTCAGACAGACAAACCCAGCAAGGTCAGTTCAATTATTGTATAGTTCAATACAATAAGTATAGATTTAGTTGCACAAATTAACTTACTTAATGCATGTTTTTTTCTCTTACAGTGGTGGGTGTGCTTTGTCAAGAGACAGTTTATGAATAAAAGTCTATCAGCTCCCGGACAGTAAATTGCTCAGAACCACAGTTTTCCATTCTACACCTGCAACATGGATGGAGCACATTTTGGGGGCAGGGGATGCCTTCGTTCACTTGGATGATTTTATACTACCGAGTTTAAAGATATGTCTTTATCTCAAAAAATGTTGTTATTCATATTGAGCTGGTACTTAATGCAATAAAATCGTGGAGAATATGATTAGTGTTTGGTCTCAATGCACCTGCACACCATATGAAGTCATTTATTAACATTGAGTTATGTTAAAGCATTGATTGCAGGTGCAAATTGTGATTGAAGCATTCAAAGTCCGTTCCAAACAGAGCTACACAGAAATTACATAGATTTTGATGATATGCAATTCCTAATATGCAAATATCCTCTTTCTTAAAAGCAAATACAAATGGTCTTTTAATGACAATGGTTTTACTGTTTAATTAATTGTGACCCACATTATGTTTAACAAATAAATACAAATGGTAGTGGCTAATGTTTTAAGACTGAAATACCTAGGTCCTATAATAAAGTCACACTCTAAACTGCTGAATGACTGGCTCAATGTGGCAAGTTTGAATATAAAGAATCATAATATTCATTTCAATAAATAGACAAAATGCAGACCAGAGACAAACCTGGAACCAATGGTAGAGAGAAATATGCATAATGTAGGTTTGTGAATGAAATGATGATGCAAATACAGTAGTGTAGAAGCACATAGACAAAAAATAAATTAATTTATCAAAGCAACAGTAAAATAACAAATATATCTTCTTGTAACAAGCCAACACTCCACTTTTTATCCTTGAGAGCTTATTAACGGTGCAACACCATTAGTCCCTGTGAAGTTTCAATCTGGAAATAAAGGACATAAAAATAATTTAGTGTGAACTGGTAAACTCCAGAATAAAATGGTTGAAAACATTGCAGTTATTTGAGAAAAATAAGTGTGCTTACTGTGCGAAGGCTTTAAGACCTTAGTCAAAAGCCGTTTCCTGACTTCTCCGGACACAGCGGGCCACCTTTTTCTTGAAGATACCTTGAGGGTCTTTCCGCCACTCTTTCTGTTGGGTCAAATAAGCTACATATAAAACCTAATCTTCTATACAGTTTATTTGCTGTTTATTCAAATGTACAAAATCACTCACGGCTGCTTCTACATTGGCGGGGGAGTCTCCATTAGGGTCGGCCAACATCGATATTACACTGATCATGATGGTTTCCACAGTATGAACGGGCAGCCAGCGCTCCTCTGGTTTCTCATAGCCATACTTATCCTCACCAGGGTCATGCAAGATGGAGATGCAAACTTCGCCATTTTTAGCAACTGCAGGAAGAAAATGTTAATAAAACTACATCTGAGCAAAGAAAATGTTCAAAATAAATATATAAAATGAACTATTTGATTTTGCTCTATGATGTAAAGTAGGTTGTAGTCAGGGGGGGACTAAAGTAAAACTCCACTACTATTGGTCAACTTGGTATCCCACAAAAAGAGAGACTAGAGTTACTAAATTAGACAGATTACCTACTTTACAACATAGAACAGGGTTTGATAAGGCATTTTTAAAATTTGTTATCAATTTTATTTTAGGAAACTTACAGATTATACTACACAATCACAACAATCAACAATCACAACAGTCACTCAATCTTTCTTACATTCAGTCAAGTTGCGTGTCTGTCTTGCCCAAGGACACAACAGCAGTGTGAACTAAATGGACTGAAAATCAAACTTCCAACCTTACAATTAGAGAATTATCCCATTTATAAGAGAAAAAGAAGTTATATTGATTGCTAGTCTTACCATTCGGATGCCAGATTTCTGTGACAAACTTCAGTTTAGGAGGTTTTTGTGGGTAATCTTTGGGAAATGTTAATGTAGCTTTAAAGACACCCCCTTCACTGTGGAAACAATGGGAATTAGTAGTACACACAACAATTCAGACGTGAAGGACAGATTTTATGATAATGATACTCACTATAATGTATCTTGGGGTCCAATAATGAGCACTTCCCACTTATAAATATCTTCATCGTCAACAAGACCTGCTGAAAACCCTTCCACTGGATTCTTGTTAAGCTCTTAAAAATAATAAGACAAAATATGTGACAAAACAGGTTACTTAGGAAGAAACTAATAAAACACAACTTTGGTCTGTAGCCTAAATCGCCCCGTGTAGTATTGAGCAACATCCAATAGCAGTCCCACCTGTCTGCCTCGTTGATTCACGTGTGTATTTTTGCCCCTGACCACGTGGAAATACAGTGTATAGATTTCATAACAAAAACTAAACAGAGTAGGCTATAGCTAATTCACAAAACCTTTCAACATATGGGTAAGTTTGGCTCATTGAGGTATAGTTTGGCTCACTTACCTGCTAATTGTTTGCGAAGTAACAACGAAGACTGTTTTGTCATTTTCAGACTATTTTCTTCTCAACAGAGCCGTGTGACGCCGTTTAAATGTACAAATGAAAGCAAATATAAGAAAGGAGAACACAATGTTCACGTTTTCTGGTCTGGTGTGCGCTGTCAATGCTGGAAATACGGCGGCATGAGTAACCCAAATGATTCACAGGAACTTTCTGGGTTATTTAAACCCTCAGTTTACGCTTAAGGTTTAAATCCTGCGTACCAATGCCCAAAATGCAGTAGTCTCATAAATGAAACACAATTAAACATCTGTTATGACAGGAATTCATATTTTAAATCGTTTTGACTGATAAAATAAGAAATACAATGACGTGCCTGCAAGCCCAAACGGAGAGCTCCAAATACCAAAGTTGCTCCTTTACTTTGCGGTCAAAAAGAGAATTTAGGAGAAAATCTGCCGCCTACAGTTTTCAAGGAGTATTACAACCGTTTCACTGAAATACTGGCATTTAAATCCATACAGTAAAGAAGGGAACGTTGTCTACTTTGGGGATATTTGTATTACACAAAGCATATGCATTGTGATGAAGCTAAAATAATAGGTATTACTGATATACAAGTATTAGCCTACTAATTGCAAAAAGCAGCAAAGCAACATTGTAGCCGACACATTCACACACAACACGTAAGCCTGTAACATCTGTTCACTTGATATTTTCAGATTGTTAAAATAGAGCATTATATAGAGGACTATTATCTCAGAAATACAAACTCTCAACTTGTAAGTCTACTTTTTGCTTAGAATATTTTTAACTACATTGCCCACTGGCTCTCACCCTCCCTGGTTCTGCAGTCAAGAGTGCAATATAAGCATTTAACATTGTTGTCTTCCACAGCTCATCTGAATCCCTGCTGATATCTTCACTGCAGCAGCCTGCCAATCTCTGTATTTACTCATGTTCCAGACGCTTTGACTCCAACTTTGACTTCTCCACTAACTTCTTCAGCGGCACTACAGTCACCTCAGGTCTTTTACTGACTTGTTTTTTGCCCAAAGGCTCACATCATAAATGCAGCGAAGAGGCGGACTGTAATCAAATATGTATCAGGAGTTTCTGCTTGGATTGGTCTAGGAGGCGCTGGTATATCCACTAACATTATACTATGCTGCCATCCACATGTTGCATTAAAGCTCCTAAATATGACCGAATGTGC
>JAVQKG010099954.1:0-20780 GCA_036025885.1 Hypseleotris bucephala
TGTGAGAGTAGAGGCCAGTCTAACATCTTCAGGGAGACTATTCCAGACTTTAGCTCCATAAAACTGAAACGCTGCTTCACCGTGTTTAGTCCTGACTTTAGGCACCAGCAGAAGGCCTGTGCCTGATGTTCTCAGGGTCCGAGATGGTTCATATGGGACCAACTTGTTAGAGAGGTACTTTTGTGCTAAGCCATGGAGAGATTTAATACACAAGCAGAGCTGTTTCAAAGTCTATTCTCTGAGCAACAGGAAGCCAGTGCAGAGACCTGAGGACAGGACTAAAATGATCGTATTTCCTGGTTTTAGTCAGGACTCGAGCAGCAGCGTTCTGGGTGTACTGCAGCTGTCTTACAGCGCGTTTGGTGAGCCCAGTGAGCAGACCACTACAGTAGTCTAACCTGCTAGAGATAAAGGCATGAATAAGCCTCTCTAAATCTGGTTTAGACAGTATACCTTTGATTCTGGAATTGTTTTTGAGATGGTAAAATGCAGCTGATATATATTAAATGTAACTGTTAAAATCCAAGTCTGCCTTGCCTTGCCTAATAATTGTATTGTTTAATGTAAATGTCATGATATTTAAACAACGTTATTGCATTCATATATAAAATGTTTTTCTATCTATTTTCGTAATTGCTGACATTATCGTACATTGCGTAAACCCTGTGTCCCAGTCTTCTCATTCTGTCTTTAACCTCTAAAGAGAAGGCTCAGAGAATGCATGCTCACAAAAGGCACTATGTTTGCATAGGGAGGCCCTTGATGAGGCCATCTTTACTAAGCTGTCTGAATAGAGGGTCAGTGGGAGATGGAGCAGTCTAAACATCTCTATCACTCACTGATCATCAAAGAGTCCGTATCCTCTCAACATGCAACACCGCCTAATTTATTACTATTCATATGTATAACGTAAATGTTTAGGAATTGTTCATAATTACATGAAATACCAGCAGTTTGAAACTGTCACATTGTTTATTGTCAGTATGGTGTGAGCCTGCAGCTACCATTTGTTTTTATGCTTTTTAATGTAATATGTTCTGCTAAATCTGTGCCCACCAGCCTCTCCTAACAGCTTAGACACTCACAGCCCTCCATAAGTCTTTAAAAAAACTCCCTCCTTCCTTCATTCCACTTTCTTTTCTTTTCTATTGGACTCCTTTGCTTTTTGCCCCAACTGAGCTTTTTTATTTCCCATTAAAAGGCAGGCAACATCTGGAGCTATTCATCACACACAGCTAGTCACAGCTTTGCTGCTAACGCCTGCATGCCCATGTGCACGCTCGCCTGCGCTCACTGTCTCTCATAGATTATACTGCACATTCTCACGCTCCCTATGATCCACACTGACTGATGATTGGCATCAATCACAGCCTGCTATCTTTACTCTGTGTACAGACACACAGTAAACCTCCTCATACCTCCTCTCTGTGTTTCACCGGTCTCTTTCACACTATCACACCACATCACAAAGCAGGAATTTATATCAAAACTCACTGCACTGATTATTTACGATTAGTTTTATTTACAGTATTACTAGGCACACTGACATCAGTTGAGCATGATGTCCTGTGTAATATGTATTGTGTGTATTTGTTGTGTTCAGCTTGTGCTTGCTGTGTACACTTCACTTGTCAACCTGACATTCTTTTTGATGAAAGCATAACTGGTTCAAAACATGTCCACGTTTGCTGTGAAACAAAGTGCGTATGACACAGTAAGCAAAAGGAGCATCCGGTTCCCATACATGCCCCTGTACAGGTGTTTCTAAATCCATTCCCTGCAGTACTACTGTACTAGTCTGATTCATCAGCGGCTCACTGGAGCACATGGCAGGTCCAACCAGTCCACTCACATCTTCACCCACCATTTGAATTTGAACAAATGCAAAGTGACATTGCAGGGAAACATTAACTGTTTTGCTATCTGTGTGTACAGCCATAGAAGAATTAGAAGCTGTCAGTCACTTTATCAAACGATGTGATCTCAAAGTAGTTGCAATTTTCTTGCAGGTGGTTTAAACTCATTTAGCCTAAAGGTTTAGGAGGCCACCTGGTACATACTGAACTACATTTTTCACCTTGTTACATTACAGCTCAATGAGATGTCATTCAACCAAACCTTTGACTTTCCTTTGCTGTGTTGATACTTTCTCATACTTACCAGTATATACCCTCATTTTAGACTTTTTAATTTTGACTTTAGTTTTGGTCGGGACCAAAGCAGGTCATCGTTTGCTTCATAGGTTGTTTAAGATTGGGTTACTCTTCAAGTTGGTGTCCATTGTTTTGTGGCCTTTCATTACGGGTTAGGATTTCTCCGTGAGCCATTGTTAAGAGCTGCCTTAGTCAAAGAATAGGGCCGAAAATTATCACAGGAGTGTAGAAGATCTGACATCTCTATTGCAGTTTATGGGTCATTTAAAGTTCATCTTATGGTCAAATGTTTTGAAATTCATTAGCACTTTTCAGAATTCAACCAACCAATTATAACTACTATGCAGTTGCGTTGTTGTTGTAACAATAAACAGTTATCTAAATTTTAAAGTTTTGTGCCCAGAAAAGTCTGCAGCTGTTCCCTTGGCTTTCACATTTTAATGAGTTACAGCCCTCACATCGCTCGGTCCATCCCCTGCCTCTGACCTGCAGTCCCTCCATCCACTCCTTCTCTATTTTATCAGCCAGTTATTAAAGTAGATCTTATTAAAAGGCAGGAGAAAAAGCTAATCTATATTTGCATTCAGTCTATAGCAATTCATTAATATTATGACATTTACAGGGAGCTTGGCCTGGCCCCGTCTGCCTGCTACCCTTCTCCCTTCCTGAAATGTTAATTTAAAAAGTTCTGTCTTTGTAATGGAATAAGAAATCCTCTCTTGCCCTATCAATTCTGGGCGTCTGGTGAGGAATACTAATTCCTCTGCTGTTCCATTGAAATAGCATGTCACTCTGATGGAATATGAAAATGCAGAATTGGTTTTAAAGTCCTTAATGCCACAAGTTGTGTGTATTTCTCTTTGCGCCTCAAATCTGAAAAGCTGTAGTATATTGCCTCTTTTTCCCAAATGCCAAAGAAATGTTATAGGATATAGAGCTATTCAGCCAAACAAAAACAGTCGGGTGAGTAAGAAGGAATAAATGTCTGTAATTTTTGTTTTTCAGACTACTCACCATGTGTACAAGGCACTTTGGCAGTGTGGTAACGCAAACTATACGTACGTATAAGACTGACCAGTTCCCCCTGCTCCTTATAGTCATGGGAAAACGCACATCCAATGAAGTTCTAAATGTTATTCAAGGTAATTCATTTGAACACGCAAACAGGTCACACAATATTAAAAACCTTAAACATGGTTTACACTTAAGGTTATCTTTTAGGCAATACAACTGTTGACGAGCTAATGATGAGATTAATGGGAGCCATGGAGATCTTCACAGCACAACAACAAGAGGACATCAAAGATGAGGTAACTCTGAACCACAAACAAACGGTAATGTTTAGACAAACAAACTCAATACCAACTTAATGTTTTAAACTCTTGGTGAGCTAGTACCTATGATAAGTAGATTTTGTAGTGCACTCCACCATGCTTTGTCCATTCCCTTTACTTCCTCCATGCAACATAAATCGCAACATGCCTGGGCATATCAGAAGACATTGTTACACCGTGTCAATGCAATAGGGCCAGCAGAGAATACTAACCGTTTCACTGTTCCCATTTACTTTTCCCATTACTATGCCAACTATAGGCTTTGAAAAGGCTGGGACACAAGCCTCTCTCCCAGTCTTTGATGTTACAGACACTAACCTCCCAATAGCTCCGCTCTTTGTTACTGTTAACGAGGAAAGTCAGCTATTTCTTCAGGTATTTACTCAGCAGCATCAAACATAAAACTAAAACTAGGTTTTTGTCTACACTAGCCTTCGTTCTACAGTTCAGAGTAAACTCTGTATCTTTTTAATCAAGTAGATATTGTTCAGAAATGTGAGCATTACACCTGTATTAACTTGCTCTAATATTTATTGGTGAGTGTTGTTCCCACGTGTTAGTCATTTTTTAATTATTTTTCTTCTGTTTGTGAAGAGTATCAATTGTGACACATGTCACACCGCATTAGGATTATCCTAGTTAAACTGTCAAATAAATGCCAACCCATTTAACAAAGAATTTGTGAGAGACATAGCATCTGAGTTATGAGAAAGTGTTCTTCTAATCCCACAGCCTGAGGCCCTGACTTCCTCATGTGCTTTAATCACTATTAAGTGTCACACGTTGTACTCTTGTGTTATAATTATTGCTACAGTATGCTGTCACTCCTTAAATAATCACTTTTGACAAGCTGTCAAACAAACTGACTGTTACAAGCCAAGTCATTAACATAGTGTATCACACATTGTTGTGTAAGTGTTGTATAAAACAGGAAAATTGTGTCACTGTGTTCCCATTGACTTGTTTTTGTCCGTTTTCACAAAGTCAGACAAGAACACAAACACTGACCCATCCCAGACATTCCTCTTTGACTGTGACTTTTGTGTCTGTCTGGAGATGGTGCAGCTGTACAGCCATATTGTGCCTTCAACCAACTTCCTGCAGTCAGCTGTCATCCTCAGGGTTGTCTGCAGTAGAGCTGACTGTAGCCTTTATCATCACAGTGCACGTCCAGGTCAAGTCTCTAGACGTTTACATCAGGTGTATCATCTGGAACATGCAGCATTAAAGAAAAGACACAAAGAGACAATTTGGAGTCTCTAGTTAAACATGTTCCCAAGTTATTTCAGGCCTTGTGTTTATAAATGAATCCACATATATCAACTGTATTACTGTACATTTGTTATTTTAAGGTGGAACAGCTTGTTAAGCTGACATGTGACCACTACATTCAAAGTTAATTTAATACTACTTACAGACTGCACTCCCATAGCCAACTTGATAAATATCCAAAATATATAGCGAAAAATAAATGTTCAAAAATGTTCCTCAAAAATTCAGTCTGTTTAAACTCACAAGGTCTATTACCTGTTTTGTTTATAATGTTTAAGATCAGTTTGCTTAGGTATAATGACAAAAGACAATCTGGAAATATTGCTGTACTATGGTGATATTTTGCATAATGGTCAGTCTCAATCTCACAAGCTAGAGTCTTTTCTCATGGATTATCATATTTGCCTTTTTTAAGCTATGCGTTACTGATTACTACACGCTGTTGACCTTAGAACTGTAAAATATAAAACTGGCAACAATACTGTTTATATATTTTAAACTACACACAATACATTTACAATAAAATCCAACCTGCTTGCGTGACTTTGAGCCAGTTCATTGAAGGTAGGCACTTTTGAAGCTTTTGTCCGTCGCTGCCATTCTTTTTACAGTTTCCTTTTACTGTTCATCCTTTAAAAGCACAAATGTATCCTTTGCTTTTTTCATGATTCAATACAATACAACAATACACACTGTCCTTTTGCCATGGCTTCAGCGGGCACCACAGCAGCGCTCTCTGATCGCCACAATGAGCTTACTTCTCTGTATCCGGCCAGACACACAGCGTGGGCCTTCGTAGAATACAAAACTAATGGCTGTGCGGTGTTAACACAATGCCCGCTCGTATTTAGTCCCACTCTTTGTGCAACATTTTGTAGCCACAGCAGGTAGAAAGAAAAAGGCCCGGGTGTCCCCTTCCCTCTGTACAAACAGGAAGAGGGCGAGCGAGTGAATGAGAGAGAAAGGGAGGGTGAAACTGAGATGAGGATAAGCATAAAAGGGACCAGTGGCCTGCTTAATGACAGCCTTATATCACAATAAAGACTCTAGTGCTACTCTTTCATACCTGTTGTTTGGAGCTAACCACACAACATGCTGTGTTTTCCCTTTGTTCTTGTGTGATCTTGTTAAGTTAATGGGACGAACATTTCTCAGTTAACAAATTTACTGCTTTGACCAGGACGAGCGAGAGGCGAGAGAGATGGTGAAGAGGGAGCAAGATGAAGCCTACCGCCTGTCACTAGAAGCTGACCGCAAGAAGGTATTAAAATAAATAACATAAAGCCTCAAGTAATGTTACACAAATATACAGGGTAGCACAAAGCATATTTAAAAACACCTGCTCTTTGACTAAATCAATTCTTCACTCACATGTGTGTGCTTAATAGTTACCCATCTGTAATGCCAAAGCAAGAATATGAACGTGAGAATTCTGTCATCAAAATGATGACACATAAAAAACAAACATAAGAACGTCAGAGGAGACATTTAAATATTGTTGTTTCTAATCCATGATGTTCGTTACTTTAATTGCACCAGTAATTCAGATTTCATTATTTTTTGTTTCAGAGAGAAGCCCAGGAACGAGAAGAAGCAGAGCAAGTTCGTCTGGAGCGGATAAGAAAAGAGCAGGAGGAGGAGAAGGAGGTGAGAGAGCATTACAGAAACAAAGGACATCTGTGTATTTATTCTACCATTTTACAAATGCAATCATCAACAATTATTTTTACTCATTTGAGGAAGCCATGTTGTGTTCAAATTCTGTGTATTCTTTTTTAATCTCTTGCTGTCACTCCAAAAGTAATGAGCCAATTAGATTGTGGTTTTTGAAGCCTGCCAATCAATGGCACGTGTGCTGTGTGGGTGAGCAGGCTCCAAGCCATTTGAGAAGAACTATTCTAATTACAGTGAAGCCTACTGCAGTAAATGTCACCTTCCAAACACAGTTATTGTTCTGTTTTACTGCTTTGGGTCCATGTAAAACATATGCCTCATATTGAAACCCAAATGGACAAAAGACTGAGGCAATTCAGAATCATAGGCTTAGCACGGGCATACACAACCTAAGCAAACACACACATTGACTTGAAAACAATTATTGTATGTGAAGAGAGAGGCAAACAGACATGCATATAGGCAGACACACTGTCACGCGTCACAAAACAATAATTGTCTACAAGGATGGGGCCAGTGTTGTAATACAGTCTATAGTAATACAGTCCTCAGTGATTGTTGTTTGCTCAACGGCAGAGGCCTGGGGCTGTGTGGTATTGGGTGACCCGGACGGCACAGGTGATTTGTCACTTAAGTCAAACAGACAGCAACAAAGAACCCTTGGCCTTTTTAATTATATCACTGTACTCCACTGACCTAACAGTTTGTGCTGTATTTTTCACCTTTTAGATTTTCACTCAAGTCTACATTCAAAAGTACAGAGTTTGGCAAAATGCTACTGTGCATTTTGGATTTACTGTCGCTGTTGAGACGAGAAATACAATGCCTTTTGTGTTGACTTAATTTTGTTTCTCTAAATCAGTCACAATGTGGTTACCTTGTCTATGAGTGAAACTTCAGACTCTACAAACACTGGTTGCCACCAGAGAGCAGACAAAGCTACCAGGAATCCTTTCTGTGTGATTTTGTGCCTTTGAGTAAGGCTGAGATTAAAGTAGGAGCTGGTGAATTGGGGGTCGGGGTCGGGACAGGCCTTATGCGTGCGTCTGTGTAAGGTGGTGGTACTGTTTACCTCCTCTGGGTCCTAGCATACAGTAGTGAGGATTGCAGGTGCACCTTGTCACCCACTCCTCATCTGTTTGCTTTTTGTGGTTAGTTCAGCCGTGATGGAGCAGCAGAAAAATGGAGGCTGGTTGCTGTGATTATGAGGATGGGCCAGGCCCGAGGCAGACGCGTGTGGTGTGGTTTCATTAGTGACGCTGCTGCTCGTGTTGGTGTTTATGCTTGTGTTTGTGGTCTGTCCGTCACCACACACACACTCCATTCTCATTTAAGTGTGTGTTAGCTGCTCCCCGGAGACACAGTCAGCATCAGCTCTTATACCTTAGGGAGCGGCACGCGCCCGACCCTGCCCATCCAACACCAGAAGCTGCTAATGAGCTACTGTTGTACACTCTTATGAAATATAATTGCATTATGGTGTGTAAATAAAGCCGGGGCGTGTTATCACAGCATATGCTCCCCGGCTGGCCAAACAGGAACAACAAGCAGCAGAGGAGGTGGTGAGGGGCAGAGAGGAGACAGGCTCCAGGGAGCAGCTGAAGTGTGCCTCAACTTAGGAGAGATGATTAGCTTCATCTGAAGAGGGCTGTCTGTTTGCCTTTAAGTCTGTTTGTTGTCTCTAAACTCTTATTTCATATGCACTCATTAACACAATAAATGTTGACTGATTTACTCAAAAATAATCATTAATAAAGTGTTGTATCGCACTTTATGAAATCCAAGGAGACAAATCAATATTTTTAAAGGTCACGTGGCAATAACTAAACAGTGAACATTTATATCTATACTGTATATAGTAATAAATAGTAAGACACGTCTTTTTACCTGCTTTATATGTTGTGAAACTAAACCTTATAAAACAGTTCATTTTAAGAATTGAGACGAGAAATTAGTATTAGAAAAAAGTATAAAACTGTATGATCTGTTTTAATTAATCCGTCTTGTCTTATATTTCATATATGGCTCCACACTTGGTATTAAAAATATGAGTTTAAACTAAATTATGAACTGATACAGGGCTGTCTATATCTGCTGACAAGTTGATTGACAAGAGTAAAAAAACAATTGCACCTGCCAGGAGCAGCTGTATGTAAAAATGTTGCCTGGAGCCAAATCACAGAGACACTACTGTATGATTCTCCTCCTGACATTGTTTTTTGACTGTGTTTTTAGGCCATTCGTTTATCACTGGAGCAGGCCTTACCCCCAGAGCCTGATGAAGATTCAGCAGAGCAGATTAGTAAATTGAGAATCCGGACGCCCAGCGGAGAGTTTCTGGAGAGACGTTTTCTGGGCAGCTGTAAGCTCCAGGTTCTCTTCGACTTCATTGCCTCCAAAGGATATCCGACTGATGAGTTCAAGCTCCTCACCACCTTCCCTCGTAGAAATGTGAGTGCTCCTTCAAAGGTCCATATTACTATAACAGTCTGCCTGCCCGGACAACAAGCAGTAAATGATCACTGATGAGAAGCAGCAGGTTATTAAGTGAACCATATCTAACATCTTAGCTGGAGACATCACAGCTCTAATGAATTCATTTAGTCCATAGCCAGGCACTTTATAATGCAGTCTTTTTATGTTTCGTCCACATGTGAGTTTAGTGGAGGCGAGTTAAGCTGTTCACAGGTGTGTGTTTATCCGTCCACCTGTACATGTATTATTCAGTGAATATTAATTAGAATGGGCCCACAGTGAATACAGTACTGTATGGCATTATGAGGATACAGTTGTCAGCACTAACAGTTTATTCTCTATGGCTCAGCTTCAGCACTACAGTCATTAGAGGCTTGGTCCAGGCGCTCGGTGGCAGCAGTTAATGAGCACTGTTTTAACTAGCAGTTTAATTAGCCGTGCTGCTGGAAACAAAACTGTGGTTTCCATTCATCAGGCCCAGTGCAGAGAGGTGTCTTTAAGAGGTGTATGGTGTGTGTGCGAAGGCTTGCCCAGGCAGTGTGCCACAGCCGTCCACAGAGACCAGTGGCACAAACACCTCCCACTAACACACACATTAACACTCTGCTCACACTTCTCATTTCGTCACAATCACACACTTCAACACATGCACAAATATTTTCAGGCAAACACATGCCCCGCTCACAACTTTGTCACTTAAAGGATTCACAGTTGTCTCTTTATAATCAAGAGTAAACATGTGTTTGAGACACAGATAAAGATGTGTCTGCATCGCAGATGAAACTCAGGCAAAAACAGGACGGGGAGATTAGAGGGGGAGAAGAGGAGAGCAGAACAGAAAAGATAAAAGCTTAAACAAAGAAAGATTTAATTAGAGAAACAGTCTGAAAGAGAAAAGGATCGAGAGACAAGTGAGAAAGATATGAAACTGAAGATGATGAAAACAGAAAGGCAGGAGCTTTATGGAGAGACAGAGGAGAGAGTGAGTGAAGTGCCAGTACGAGGCTGTGAACACAGGCCCTGGTCTAATCCAACAGCTCTATGTTGTAATTAAATGAGAGGAGAAAACCTCCCTCTCGCCCAGACGCTTCACTGTTGCTCTGCCAGGATCACCACCATAGACCACTATTGCATTTGTAAGACTGCACAATACTGCACAACAGTTGAGACCTCTCTGCTGCTTCATAGCTTTGTGTACTCTCACTCATTTATTACTTCTGTGTGTTTGTTTACTTTACGTCAAGCATGTCCTGTCTAATGCACCTGAATGTTGTATCTGACACTATTGACAGTGAAGGGGATTTATATTTGAAGTCTAAATGTGGTAAGCTGCTAATGATTGGTTTAGGGCTGTTTGTAGATGACTAACTGATGATTTATGAAATTCCCTCAGATCAGATGTGACTCATGCATTTACCACCTTCTTGTAGCTTTGCCAATAAATGCCTATTAGTGTCTGATTGTTGGACTCGTCTCTCCATCAGCATTTGGTCTCAGTGGCTTATGTCTTCAGCTCTACAGCAGGCCCTACACTGGCATCATTTGTACTAGGCTTAGCCGTGCTCAGGAAACTAACCCTTGCTGTGTTTCTGCAAGTTTGAGGAGTCTTTTAGTGTTTCAGTTTTTGCTTTTCATTCGGGAATTTCATGTCCTTGTCTCTGAATTTTAGTGAGTTTTAAAAGCTTGGGCATGTCTTTCCTCGGCTTGCTGGAAGCATGTTTAGACTGCCGCTGCTATATTTTTCCTGCCTGACTGCTCGTAGACATTCTGAGTGATACTGTACCCTCTTTCACCTCGTCTTAATCCTTCTTCCAGCTCCGATCCTTAATCGACAAAATAATTCTGAGAGAAAACCTGAGATTCAGAAAAAATAAACATCCACACAGAGGAGGATGTGTGCTGGGGAGAAATAGATTTTACATCTGGGGCAGTGGGATATTAGCTTTTCTATGTTTTTATAACTATTTGGAGAAAGATGGTTTAAATTTAACATGCCATTGTTGTTTTCACTAATTATTACCTAAATTGTTTTTCTATACATATTTTACTGTCTAAATTGAATATTAATTTCAGACATTACATTTGTCTCTGTGCTGCACTGTCCACTAGTATGAACACTTTAATAAAGTGGCCGTGGGTAGGTGTTTTGCTGCTGGGACCAAACTGCTTCAAGGTTGTTCAGAGATAGACTGCAGGTTATAAAAGGCTGCTCAATGTATCACAAAATTAGTGTGATAATATCTTCTGTCGCAATGTCAGTATCACAAGAATCTGCAAAATATAATAATAAAATAAGAATTAATAACAAATTACATAGTCTTAAATCTGCCACTCTTCAAAACATGTATCCATTTCAGCTGGGAATAAAAATGTGTTTAAAGTCTACTATAATAGATTTATTTAGATTGGCTTTGTTTCCTCATTTAGTCCAGTAGTTCTGAAAATACACGATCTCTTTCTGCTTAATAGAAGTTCCATCAAAATATCGCAATAATGTTCAACATAGTATTGAAAAAGGCATGTTTTCCCATATCGTGCAGTTCTAGTTATAACAATGCTTGGCTAATACATTCAAATGGTGCCATGTGATGTCTTGCGTAAACAGCTATTTGCATTAAACAGTAATTGACCATACCTAATAAAGTGGCCATTGAATATATTATTATTTTATTTCTGAATGTATACAGTACATTTCAGGCATCAGTGTCTTTGGGGGCTCGTCATGTAAAGGCTGGTTCTTGTAGTTATTCTCTAAGGACACATTGTCTTTCCCTCCACTGCTGAATAAATATTAAATTAAAGACTATTTAATTATAAAACTCTTTATTCTTGGCATTACAATATACAAGAAATATATTCTCTTATTGTATATTCGATGAAAGTGTATATAGACCAAACCCACTGTAAAATTAATTGTACATAATCTAATACATATCAGTCAATATAAAAACTCTCTCTAGCCTATATTATCCTCTATATTCATGGTTAGGACTTGATAACGAACAGGGCTGGACATTAGCACTAGCCAATCTGACAAATGCTGTGATGTTTTGGCTAGTAATGAAGTGTCTACTTGGATTTTATACTTTGATTTCAATTAATTAGGCCACACTTAGTAAGAAAATCCTATCTTTTTTTAACTTGTTTAAATTCTATAGGCTTCCAGATTTTAAACTCATCATAAAAAAAGATTACAAAAATACAGTTCACTAAATATTTAAGAAATCCCCACAATTAAAATAAGATGTAAATCCATTGTAAAAGCACTTAACAACTAATATCTAAACTGTTGTTAGTGTAAAGTGGCTGGTTACTTTTGGGGAATTGTTAAAGTGGCCCGTGAGGTAAGAAATCAATGTCAAGCTCTGGTACCAAATGACAATAGTGGAATCAAAAAAGGTCAAAGTCAGTCAGGTGGCAGGTCCCTAATATTATAATTATAGACATCATTAATATCTTTATGCAGAAATAAGTCTAAAAAGTAAAATAAATTAATGACAGGTTTTTATTAATTTATAAAATATTAATTAAAACAAGTATTTAAAAAAGTATTGTTCAGGTACCGTTATTGAAAACCATTAAAAAAGTGCCCAGCCCTGTTCATGTTACATTCAGGTTGGCCCTCCTCGTCCAGATCTCTTTGAAGTCCTGTATTGAGCCGTTCTTTTCTGTTCACGCCCCGGCTCGACGTGCTGTCAACACTCCTGGCAGCGGATAATGATCTCCCACTGCTTTTGTAATTGGCCAAATAAACACTTGACAACACTAGTTTAAAACAGACAAGTTATTTGGTTTTAATTAACATAGCCAGGGCCTGTAATGGCTTCATTAAAAATGCGTTATTTCCGCTGCACGTCGATTATGTTGGAAACGGACATCTTGAGAGGGCTGTGTTTATTTTGCCTTTCTTTTCTTTCATTGTTTCGTGTGGCCTTCTCTGATGTCAGACTGTTTTTTATTGCATTTAGGCATTCACAATTTATATTTATGTTAAAAGTGCTAATTATTTGTTTTTTTGTTTGCCGAAGTCTGTGGTCCAATATTGCCAAATACATGGGGTTGATATTAGCTGAATGTTTTATGTCACACAATTTTTCAAAATGAAAGAAAGATAAAATATCAAACAGTGCCTAGAAACACCATCTGTCTTTTCATTTGGTTCCAGTTTTAAAATTAGCTTCAGTGTGGAACTCCCAGTGATTGTCATGTATCTGTCTTCTCATTCAGCGGCAAACAAAGTTCAATTTGCTTTTTCTTCTGTCAGTTTTTGGATTATATTTTTTCTACATTAGCAAAAGGGTTGGCGAAATAAAATTTTTAAATATATACTTATTTGGGTCAGGTGGTTCTTATTTTTTAAGACAATAAATATGTGTAAATGATATTGAGTCAACATTTTTAAAACATCTAAACAGAGGGTCCCTTGAATGTATATCGGATGTATGTATGCATGGCGATGTCTGGAGGAGAGAAAATGGCTTATGCAGAGCAGAGGAAAAACAACAGCTTTGTTTGTTGACAGATGCCTCCATACTTATGGTCTGTTAATTGGATAACAATGTAAACAATCACCGATGGTGCCCGTCTCTTGTGTCAGTGTGGCATCTTGTTTCCCTACTTTCTTTTTCCGAGTCAGATGCTCTCAGCCCTGCCTCAGCGGTGCAGATTGTGCAGTGCAAGCACAAAGTCCCATTGACTGAATGAGCGCACACGCACACACCTGCTCCACCTCAAAGCCTCATTTATTCCTATCTGATGCCATGGTGTCATAACAGCCTGTCGGGTTCATTAGCATGGCCGCCATTTGTGATGTGCGGCTCCTGAGGTGGGAAAAGCAGGCGCAGCCCTGTTGGTGGTTTGCTCCAGCGTGGGGATAGAATATGTTTGCAGCAAACACACATGGTCTCTTCATGGAGCCTGGCTCCCTGCCGTGCTTCCAGGCAGTCGCCTAGGTGAGGGGTACAAGGTTGATGTAACAGCCCCTCCCTGTCCATGCTGCGCTCTCAGAAACCCACTGAGAAGTCAAGAGTTTAAATGACACGTTGAAATGAGGACGGGGACATAAAGACACGAGTCAAAGACCACTGGTGTGTACATGGTGTGACATTTCCAAACTCCCACGAGACACAGGAGGAGCTGATGCTGATCTGTCCCAGTCGCTTATTCCTCATTTACTCTGCTCCCTTTGTCTTTTCTCACTGCCTCTTTGAACCCGGGGTCGTGTGGTTAGCACAAGTTTAGATGTGTAGATTGTTTTAATTAAACTCAAGCACAGAGTCAGACAAAAGCTTCCTGGAGGATAAGAACAAATTAATTTGTAATAAATCTGAAGTGTTCTGTTTAAATATCAACAAATGCAGTAGTAAATAAAGATATTTTTTTTTATCTTACCCTCTTTAAAAAAATTTTTTTTTTCTTTTCCAAGTTCTACACAGTCTAAAGTCACAACTAGATTATATTATGTACTAAACCATTTACCCCATACATTCTCTATGTCCTGTCCTCATTCATATACTCGTGGCTCTTGTTTCTCTGTATACAAACAACAGTTTATCTCAGACCTATCACTTTGCTTGTTGTGAGGGTGACCTTGTGACCCTTGCCCTGCCCTTTGACCTGTGTACAGCAGGTACAGGCGGTGGTTAGTGTCCCGCTGTGAGCTTTAATCACAGTCTGTGACGTCTATAAGCCCTGGACACAGCTCAGTGTCAGCCCCTCTGCCCAGGTGTGAGGTGGTCCGCTGTAACACAAGCCCCACACTGATTAGCTCACATAATCAAAGAGGCCCCTACAGCGCTGGTGTTAAGAGAGGCCAAAGACACGGATTGTCCTGTTTTTAACAAACATAGGTCAAACGAGCTAAATGTCCGCTAACCTGATCAGCTCCGATGTGGGTGGCACTGCGTTATTCCTGTGCTTTTAGACCAACGTCAGCTTTTGTCTGAGAAATGTTTCCTCTACGAACACCACTGGCTACAGCTGATCATTATTAGACTTAAAACAGGTTTATTGTTTGTTATTAAGTGTTCTGTTTATGCATGCTCCTGCTTTTTTTAGGCACGCACCAATACAAAAATTCAATATTTCAATTACCAGTTTTTGACTTTTATATAAACAAAAGGAAACTTAAAAATCATCATAAATAGATTACTAAAAAAAGTGATATTGAGTCTTTTCAAGTTCAAACTAACTTTTTGCCAGTAGAGCCTAATTTTTCTGGTTTAAAATAGTGGCTGCATATCTGTGTAGTAGACAAAAAAATATATATTTAAAGAAATTACTCTGGTATAACGTTTATGCCAATATCAGTCAACTTTGGAAGTTGATTTGTTAATTTGACTTCTGTCTTTTTGCAGATCACACAGTTGGAACCAGGCTCGACTTTGGTGGAGGCAAAGTTGTTCCCACAGGAGACACTCTTCCTCGAGGCAAAGGAATAAAAAGCGAACTGCGACTGAACTGAACTGGCTCAACACACACTAGTCACTGAGCATGGGCCACATACAATCTCTCCCACACACCCTCAAAAAGACCTACAACATCAACACACTGGCATGCACATCCAGTGACCAAGTGCAAAAACAAGCTCCTCTGCTCTGGGCCTCGGTACATAAAGCAGTACGTGTGTCTCTCAGTGGAGCTCAGGCAGTATCACAAGCACACAGCCAAACACTTAACTTCCCTAATCTTCTATCCCTCTTTTCCTCTCACACTTTGAGACAACTATAGGATGGAAAACGATTGAGTGACTGAGTGGACTAATAGTTGTCAGAATAGAGAAAAAAAAATTCCCCTTTCAACAACACACAACGGCTGCTTTTTTAAGACCAGTTTTTTTTGTGTTTGGAATTTTCAAAATGCTATAAAGAATAAATAAAAGTTAAGGAGAAGCTGCCTGTGGATGTCGAGCATATCTCTTCTCCCACTGTTTTGATCTTTCACAGCCTCACTCCTGCGTCTGCATCAGGAAGGACAAGAGCGTGGAGTATACAGTGTTGCTCTGGGCCACACCACCCCAGTGTGATCATCAACTACTTCAAACTTTATCTGTTTTCATTTTCCCCTTTTTCTTGATCCTTTTTAAGTTGGATGCTGTATTACTTTTAGTTTGATTTACATTATATAAAGTATATAAATATTGACATCAAACTGTGTTGCCCCCAAATCTGTTCAAACATTTATTTAAGCATTTATATTTTCATCTCACAGAAAATACAAAACTGTGCAAATGTTTTTGGCCAAAAAAATAACGAGACCTTCAAATTATACATTAACAATAAAGTCTATTTGTGTTGTTCACAAACTGCAAAAGTTTGGGTGTGAATCTGAATCATTCCCACAAAACACCATTAAACTGGAATTTTCATCGACAGAAAGAAGACAGACAGAAAGATGTGAGCAACCCATGACACACTGGTAAAATGTACCAACCTGTCAAAAATTCTTTATATGTCCTTTGAACACTCATGTTTTTGTATTTTTTTATTTTCATACAGTACGGTTTGTCTTCAAACTCGACTAAAACATTTGCACATTGATGTATAAACGGGTACATAGTACAGTTACATCAAGTGCCTCACTCATAACTTTCATTTAGGTGATCTAGTCCAGGCTGTATATTGAACAGTGAAAGTTATGGGTATTTGACACCTGCCTGTTGCTGCAGACAGACCTTTAACACACTTCTCTTACTTCTCTTTAACTAATTAATGCCTTAATGCCTTCCTCACACACCACCTGGTAATATCCACCAAACAACAGCTCAGCTCCAGCCTTCAGTGAGAAGAGATCACAGGGCTTAAACCTCCATCTGTGGCACGGCTCCTCTATCAACTAAAGGCAAAGTTAGACAAACCTGGGCCACAAACTGCTCCAGTGGAGCTTTCACCACTGTCTCTGAAATTAACCTGAAAATCACCTGAGATATCAGGGTGTGCAGATTAAGGCTTTCTACGCCCGCTGGTCACTTAAGGTGATTATCTATCTTATTAAGTCACCTGCTGTATCCCTCTGCTGCTGTAGTCTACCTGCTTCAAATTTGTCACTTGGGTACATTCATACCATTTTCTGCAGACCTTGCTCAAACTATCTGAGCTAGTGACATCTCTTTGAACTACTGAATCAAAAAGTGATTTGGGCTGATAAGCTGTTTGAGTAGATAAATAGGTCGACCCAAGAGTGGCCAATGAGTGTAGTTAATATAATTGTGAACAATATACTGTTCCATAAAGTTAAATTATAGAAGGCAGTTGTTTATCAACTGGGACAAATAGGAAAATACAGTAAAGCTTTAGATTCAGAGTAGCTCACACATTAAAGAACTGGATTAGACCTAGACTAGATCAGGTCAGGACTATTTCAACTGAAGTGTGTTCATGAGCTGCTGTATTTTCAGGTGTGAGTTTTACAGGCTTTGACTTAATCCTGGGGTGGAACACAATTATCTCTTGATTCTGTCTACGTGCCATCCCCATATGAGGAGTTAGTCTGAAGTCAGGTGATTATATTCAATGGCATTCACACAAACTATACAGTTGTCGCAGGTAATACAGATTATTTAATGAAGAACTGCAGTGAGTCATAGAAACATTTTATATGTTTGTCATCTTGTCTTTTAAAAGTTTCTGCTCTTGATTGTTGGTGGTGGAGTATTTAAAAAATTTATGACCTCTTCTGTTTTGTTTTGGCTTTTTAGACAATGGTTTGATAAAAAAAAATTGAATCCAATGACCGGCGGTTCTGAGTACAAGTGCCATTTTTATAAGTGATAAGGCAGCATCAGCTTATATAGTACATCAAGGTAATCTCTGGAACACAAGATGACAAATATTACAGGTGGGCTATAGCAGCAGAAAATTTACTGACCACTTTATTAGGTAAAAGGTATACCTAATAAAGTGGCCCGCTGGTGTATGTTTTCAGTCATGTGAATAATTATTTAAATGTTTTTTGTAATTTTAATACTTACTAATGGGACTACCTTGTAACAATCAATCGTTAGGGGTGGGACAATATATCAATATTCAGATACATGGGGATACTTTTTGTGGTGATATAGTATATCGCCACACAAAATTTATATTTTTTTGTATTTCACAAAAGTGAAATCAGGGAGTACTTTTTATTAGTACGTTGTGAGATAGTTACTTGGAATAATTAAACAAACTATTATTCATTAAAAAAACAATTATGGTATAGGCCTACAGTTCAAAAACAGTATTTCCTTTAAAACCACTTGTATAATAAAGGTTATCATGTGTGATATATTTTGACTTTTGCAGTATCGTCATAATCAGTATTCTGGGCCATGTATCGCGTATTATATCAAGCTACCCTATGATTCTCATCCCTACCATCCATCTCGGCGTCACATTCTTGGCTTGTGTGAACAGGAACCACTTGAATTCTGTCAGCGCTCCGAGGGCAGATGTTAAATGTCAGAGTTAAATGGATCAAATGTAGTGTTGGGTCGGATGTGGTGTCGACATGTGATGTGCGCTGACCATGAAGACGCGTGCTGCTGGGGGCCAGGGCTAACTAGAGGCGGTTGACTCTTTCTATGCATATAACAGGCAGGTGCAATACTGGCAGCCTGTCAGGTGCAATCATCTTCAGGCTACAGTGAACATAGTAGAGCTCCTCTCATGTGTGACAATACAGTTTCTCTCACGCAGTTTATTGAAGCTAATGTGCACAGGCATGTTGGAGTGCTGAGGCGGTGATGCGGTCGGAAATGTCTTAATATTATGTGAGCAACTTGTCACTGGAAGTGTTATGATGCTGAAGAAGTTTCAATGTATTTTTTAACTGTCAGTTAGTACGTTTTCAAAAATAATGTTGAATGTGATGTAAAATAGGTCTTAGAGGCCAAGGGAGAGACTAAAGTGAAACTCAATTGGTCAAAGTGGAAACCCACAAACTCTTGATTTGATGTTGCTTTTAGAGGCCAAGGAGGTAATGATTATAGTTACCTATTTCACATCATAGAATAGGGTCACATTAAATTTCCAACTTTTTTTATTTTAGGAAACTTAGGGACTTTAACTGTCTGTGTTATTACTGTGAATGATTGGTTAGAGGAAGTTATCAGCTTTGCATATCCTCAGCGACCACTTTATTAGGAACACCTTGTACGTAAAATGTGGTCCTGGAGTGGTCCTCTGCTGCTGTAGCGCCAGGGTTGATGCACAGATGGTCAGAACATAGTCGTAACAATTTGAATTACTTTAGTCTCAGTAAGGTATTTTTATTGCTACATAAACGCTGTTCACTCTTTTCTCATTGCACTTTTTTCTCATGAGCAGATTTGTCTTCAGCATATCTCAGTACTAAATGCATTAAGTTGGTGATATGTGACTGGGTAACATAGGCTTTTTCAACCGCTGTACCTAATAAAATGGCCATGTACTGGATGTCTCAATCAGCAGGAGCGCCAGTGACGTGACAGCAGAGGATGAGAAAGTGTCTTGTGTGCTAATAGGCTTACTCTGTCGGCTTCTTTTACACAGACTCAGAGCTGGCCACATCGGGTTGCTGTCTTGATTCTCCAGCGACAATAGAGGAAAGCATTGGCGATGTTTAACCAGCTCCGCCGGGGTCAAGAATGCAGCCCACCGAATTCTGACACAAGTGATCCATCCTCCCTTCCTTTTGAAGTTAGGATCCCAAAGCAAGACAACTCTCTGGATCTGTCCTCTTGCATCCCAGACTGGGCTAACCTGGAGGGTCACTCAAGTTTACTTTCTCAGAGACGCAAGCAAGCCCCCCTCAAGAAACAGAATCTATGCAGCTTAAACTGTTGGTCAGGCATAATGCTATTCACACTATACTGTTTGTTAATGATACAATAGATATTTGGACTTTTCATCTTGTGGAAAAACACTATTTTAGTCTATAATCCATGTGTCATAAAATTTAGCTTTTAATTGGACCAACAAGAGGCAATTTAAGGCTATATGCTTATATTGAAACAGGCCATAAGCAAATCTTTGGGGAATTTTGTACTTGATTAAAAAAAAAACTAATTCTTCGGAATTGAAAAAATAAGTTTAAATTATGAACAAAATAGGCCTACAACCCTCAAAAATATAAAATTGGACCATAATAGGGTCATCTTCAAAACCTATATTTAGCCAGAAGAAGACAAGCTGCCCAGCATAAACCATTTTCATAAATTTATTGTAGGGGCAATCATATTTTGCTAAAGAGATAATACATTTTTGTGAATGTGCTTTACGTGTAAATATTTTATTGTTGTTACTTTTTTTAATTACTTTAGATTTGGGCGTTATAGACCCCTTCAAAGTTTGTAACAAAACATTCTGAATTCCGGAATGTTGTCAACTGGAGGCAAAACTACAAAACATGTCAATGGAGAAATTAGCATTAACCACAAAAAAATTACAAATTACGATGACTTTCGCAAATGACAACCACTTTGCTACATGTAGGTAATGTCCGAGCATGGTTAGGAAACATTAGTGAATCTACCTCACATTGTATGTTTATTTAATGTACACATTAGTAACAGTTAGACTTTTGACTGGAGGTAAAATTCTTAATTTTTAAGTTTTACTGGACAAGTCTTTACAGAAATGTTGATGACCATTATAGTTTTTCCATTGTATGCTCAGAATCATTATATCCCTCTCCATAAATCCTACTTTTTTGTAACATAAACTCACTTTTGCTCCAGTTGCCTCCGTTCTGGAATTTTGAACATTCCGTATGACAAACACTTTAAAGGGTCTATAAGCTCAGTAAATAGATCTGTGGAGCAGGCTGTGTCTGTTAGCTTTAGCTTCATGGAGGCGTATCCTCCGACTGTGGTGAAAGAACAGAAAACTCTACATATTCTTTTTTAAGCCTTTAT
>JAVQKG010100060.1:0-18970 GCA_036025885.1 Hypseleotris bucephala
ACAAAAGAGTCAACTGAAAGTAGAAATGTGTATGAATATGTACCATGTATTCATGTTAATAACACTTTAACATTTCATACTGACAAAAAACTGAAGCCATCTTAAAAAAAGGCCCAATGTTCTCTCGATCATTTCAAAATAAAAAACATAGGTTCAGAAAGAGCAAAAAAAAAAAAACTATAATAATAATAAACCTTACATTCTTACAGTCCCACAAGAGACGCAAATATGATTGTTTTCACAGAAAACACAAGATATTACAGCAGCTGGACTTTGTAACACTGACTTGAGACGGGACGAGCTCATAAATGTCAAAGCCGTACAGTTCGGAGGCTAAAAGGTGAGAGCAGCTCACATACACTTCACATTCAGTACAAGCAGCAAGAGGGAAAGCATTCTCAAAGCATTTAACACCATCTATTTGATCTAGGGCTGCACAATACTGTGTCTCACAATTAGAATTATTATTGTTGGCATTAGCAATAGCACCGTTATGGCAAAATGTAATATGGCAAAAATGAAAATCCAACCTGTTAAGTCCTGGCTAAGTTTATGTTAACCTAGTATTTTAGCCAAAACATATATATATTGATCTTGGTCCAGCGTTAATAACTGAAGCTTTGGAATTTAACTGTACCATAGGGAACATTCAAATATTGCAAACATTATAAATGCAATATTCAAATCAATTATTGCATATTGCACATGGTCCTAATATTGTGCAGCCCCATTTGTTCATTTTAAAGTGCTTCCTTATTGGAATACAGAAGGCAGCTGAAACCACGGACTTTCCTGTTCCTATAAGTGAAATGTTCAAAACCACAATGCACATTACAACAGCTAAGAGAAGTACAAAGAGGAATCATGTCTTTTTTTTTGGAAAAGCACTGAAACAGAGGCAGCTGGCTGTGACATAGTGGTCGTTTTGTCTCACTATAAAAAATGGTCTTGATAAAATACAGTGGAGGGTGATTGTCCCGCTGGCTGGTGTGGGCTAGTTGTTGTTATAGTTGGGGGGCAGAGGCGGCCCGTTTACCCCCGGGTGGTAGAAGGCACAGCTCCCTTCATATCGACAGTTCCCTTTCATCATGAAGTGCCGACACACAGGCCTCTTTGACATGTCTGAAAAGGACAAAACAACAATACAATTAACAGGTTAAAAAGGGCTATATATGTAATTGTAAATGCATGTAGGGTTAAAAAATGTATGTGATGCCCATGTTAAAAACTTACGAATGTCAACCCTATCATGTCAGAGCCAATGTCAAAGCTAACTTAGGTTTCTTACTTTTTATGTAATGCTGGACAATTATTTAACTCATTAAACCCAAGATGATTTTTTTTTACCAACCCCACACGTACCGTTCATGTTGTTGTGTCCTCCCCTGGGCCCTCCTCTTCCTCCTCTCCCTCTGAAGCCTGGCTCTCCTCCTCTTCCTCGCACCCCTCTGTGGAAAGGTCCTCCCCGGTGTGGCCCTCCCCTCATGGAATCATCTCCCCAGTAGTTCCCGTTGTCGCCCCTGCCCTGTCCCGGCGGTGGTCCCATCATCCGCGGGCCCCCCTGGTTGAAGGGTGGTCCGTGGTTGTGTGGTGGAGGGGGGTGGTTGTATCGGGGTCCTCCGGGGGCGTTGTTGTTGTTGGGGGGGTAGCCTCCGTTCATGGGCATCTGCATGTGCATGTTCATGGTGTTCATATTGTTCATGTTGTTCATTCCTGGACCGTGGCCTAACAAACCGGGATTTACTGTAGGATACAAAGATTGTGTTTAGACTTTTTTCTTTCTTTCATAAAATGTGGTTGAAATGACAGAGGAGCGAGGGGTGTACCTTGTGGAAGTCCGCCTTGATTCTGGTTCTGATTCTGCTGCAGTGAACCTAACAGCTGCTTGATCTTCTCGTTGAAGTCGGGCTGTTTGATCAAGTCTTCTGTCGACTGGTTCCCTTGTGCACCCTAAAGGAACAGAAAGCATGTAAAATAATCTGTCAATTTAGCTGGCAAGGTGTTTATCACAATTCAACAATTATTTTTTTAAAGCACTGGTTCTCCACCATCTAATAATGAGGGCAACATTTAGCTTATTGTAAGAATTGTTTGGTCTAGAAAATTTTTTACCACACCATCAATTTGCCAATCACTTAACACACACAAAATTGAATAAATAGGGCAAACAAGGAGTAAACAAGAGGTTTACAAAATGTGAGGTTTAATCATGTATTTAGTCTCATCTTTACCATGATAGATGAGAGGAGCTCCTGAACGTTGACAGTGGGAGGCACTGGGTTGTTGACCGGGTTAGAGGCTTGCGGGCTGCGTGAGCTGCTGCTGAGGTTACCGATGAGGTTAGCCAGAACAGGAGGTAGTTTGGAATTGTCCCCGCCTCCCAATCCCATGACCTGTTGCTGGGTAGTGTCCATGGGCTCGGCGTAGCTGTCATCCATCATGGAAGAATCCTGTACAAGAGAGCAGTCAGTCATTATTGGATAGTTCAGTAAAGTATGACAGAAGGAATTTGTGATTGGGAGATGTACTGACTTCATCTAATGGGATCAGACGAGGAGGCATGTGCTCATACGGCTCGGGGTCAGGCTCATGTGGACTGTCAGGCACACTGCAACCAGAAAGCACATGTTAAATTACATGAACTTTAATCTACAGAATTTAGGACTTTATTTCGGTAACCAAAACATTCTGATATCACAGTTTTACTAACTGGATTGTCATATTGATGTTCGTCAAATATTTAAATTAGTTTAGTTTAGTTTATTAGGACAGTGTACAATTACATTAAGCACAGTGGCAGAGATGTTTGTACCAGATTGTAGCTCGTAGCTAATTTCCATCTGTAGTCCTGGGATTACTAATGATCTTTTTGTTGGCTGATTTAATCAAATATATTCTAATACTGTGAAAAAAGAGAAGATTTCCAACAATAGTCCAAATCTATATATAAAATTAACAGGACATTGGATCATATTTAATCTTTTTGACACTGGTCTGGTATTAAGATAAGTCTAAAAAATGAGTATTATCTTACCTCTCTTTACTGAGGAAGATCTCTTGAAGGATGCCCATCTCACGGTCTCTCTGTGTCAGCTTCTCAGTACTGTTCGCCCCGGGGATCACCAAGCTGCCCGTTAATGTGAGGGGCCGCGGTGGAGACCAGGGCACCCTCTCCTCCATGGTGTCATGTGACAACCTCCGCGCCATCTCAAACGTCTGCCTGTCCATCATCAGCTCCCTCTTAGCCGCTTCGCCGAAGTCCTTGATCTTGTTGACGTTGACTAGAGAAAACAGAACAGTGTTAGTGACTATTTCACAGTAATACAAAATAGACAACGTACTAATATTTGTGCTGCTTACCTCTCTCGGTCTCGTCCAGGTCAAAGTAGAAGTAGTGTTTGAGCTGCTCTTCCTCTGCCCAGTGAACAGTCTTCTTCTTCTTGCCCTTTTTGGTCAGGGTTTCCTCTTCTCCGCGTGGTTCGGATAGCGCATTGGGCTTATCACCTAAAAGTATAACAAACTTCAAGTCAATATGCTAATAATAAGTGGTATGTGTTTTAACGTTAGTAAAATAAAGGCTTTGTGATGTGGTTACCGTTCTCAGTAGTTTCAGGGTCCTCAGAGGGCACAGGGGTCCCGGGCTGGTCGGGCTCATGGTTTTCATCAGTAGCACCAGTTTCAGGAGATGTTGGTTTTGTAGATGAATACGCAGATTTACTGTCAAACGGACTGGCCTAAAAAAATATTAAAACCATGATAAGCGCAAATTCTACAAAGAACTTTTTTTTTCTTATTTTATTAATACAATTCACTGTTCATTTCTTAATGTGACATATTACAATATTACACTTACTTTGTTGGATGTGGGAGACACTGCTTTGCTGGCAGGTGATGTGGGGGTAGCCTTTTTCTTTTTGATCTTGATACCAGGCACTGGGGCAGAGTTAAGAGCATCTAAAAAGCCTGTGGCCTCCATGGCTGCAATAAAACACATGGGAGCAATGAACACCAAACAGACCAAAGTAACATTCACTTTAAATTATTAGCCAAAAGCATGTATTTAAACTTACGTTGCGCTGGAATGATCTTGACTTTGATCTCTTTGGCAGCATTGGATGGCATGTTGAGTGGTTTGTACTTCTTCTCTAAAGGTGGAGCATCCAAGGGGCCACTGTAAAGATTTAACAATAAACAGTGAGTGTGCTGTTAAGGCCAGCAGAGTTCAGTATAGAGCCACTTCCATCACAAACCACTAGATGTCACTGCACTAACTCTGTGCTGAGTGTACCTTGGTCTCTTGAGAACAGGGGGCTTGATGTTGTACTTGTCACCCAGCTGAGGCGCTGTTGGGGTCTTCTTTACAGGAGTAGGATTAGGAGTGTCCATCTCCAATCCTAGAAACAAAAAAATAAAATAATTTTAAAATGTAAAAGGCCAACTGTGTTTTTGTTTTGTTTTTTTAGAAACATTGGTCATAACCAATTTTAATTGTTTTAAAACTCAACTTCAATTGAACACATGTTCATGTTGTGAAGCTGTTAGATTGTAGGTAAGACTGTGCAATTAATGACAAATGTATAGCAAATAAATAAGATTTACCGATGGAGCGTATCTTTGCGTGGCTTGGTGCATGAGCTTTATTCTTGTCTTTCTTCTTCTCCTCTTCTGTACTCTTTTCTTTTAGTGGAGGAGCCTTGGTCTCTTCTTTCTTCTTCTTCTTATCTACAAAACCACCCCCCCAAAACAATCAATATTAGTAAATGCACAAGCTTCCTATATTATCCCAGATCCACATAATAGAAAACAATATGGGACTCCTGGTAAAATAAAAGTAAAAAAATAAATAAAATAGAACTATGCATACCAATTGTAGCTCCACTGCCTGCGACACTTTGGGAGCGGATTGTGGCCATCCAGCCATCTACAACACTGGCAGCTAGCTTCCTCAGGTCTGAAATAAAAGGATGAACATTTAGCACAAGAACCAGATTAAAAACAAGATTATTTATAATAACGATCAACTCACCTTCTGTTTCTGCGCTTTTGCTAAGATTCTTCACCAGCTTGGCTGTGTTATTCTGTGATATGAAAAGAAGAACAAAGTTGCTAAACTTGCCAGCGTGGGTCCCCAAATAACAGATTTATTAGTATGGTCTGTACCTGCTTAAGGTGGTCGACTTTGAGAGGCAGCTTCTGTAGAGTGAGCAAGATGAGCTGCAGTAGAGGTGTGTTGTTTGTGGTCTTTGAGTAAGTCAGCCATGAGTTTAGAAGTCTGTAGCCACCAACTCTGATGAACCTGAATGAGACAATTCTTATCAACTGGGAAAAGTGCAAATGCATTGTGAAAAAACACACCATTATTGGAATAAATAATTCATTGGTGAGTCAGGAGCCAAAAGTGGGCAACATGTGTTTTCTGTGGTTGGAAAACTATGTAAATCTAGTTTTGTGTGGTCAAACTATGCAAGATGTAGAACTTCAAAATGTAATATTACCTGTTGAGAACATCATGTGACTTGGTCTGCAGCAGGATGTTCAGATACATACATCTACTGACCATCTTGGTGGAAGCCTTCATTAAGCTGCATAAGAACAAAGGTGTTATTATCTAACAGTTTGTAACTGACAATAATGTGATAATATTGTGATGTGATTTTGTGTTCTAACCTGAAAACTTTGGGAACTCCCTCCAGACTTCGGAGCTCTCCATCTTTTCCCAGGAGGGCTTCTACTCCTTTCAAAATTTCTCTGGGGTCTACAGGTCCCACTGCCATTTCTGAAACAAACAGGAAATAGAAATACATCATACATTCCATATGACTTTTAGGCATGTAATATTGACAACTTGGTTTGGGCTAACAAGTTCCTAAAGAAGCCATTTGTCTGCCAGAAAAGAGGAAGCTCCACAGAACGCAATGTAAACCAGGGTAGACAAAACTCTCATTATATGGAGACAGTTTCACAACATCCATATACTACTAAGTTTCCTGTTTCAGAAGTACTCCAACCTGTCTTTAACACCATTCCTCCAGGAACAAACCTACACTCAATAAGTTCAACAGAAGCCACAAAGTACTGCCACATCAGGCCAGCACACAGAGAGATGATTCAGGAGCACTTGTTACATAGTAAACAAGTTCTCTGACCTGAGGATCATTTACAAGAGCGCCTGTTACCTGTCCAATATGCCCCGTGTGGTGCCTTCAAGGAGTCGGAGAGGTGATGGGACTTTCAGCTGAGTATTGGGAGTATTATATTAATACTGTCAGGACTGAATGAACCTGCAGCGCCACAAGTTTATGCTGCTTATTAAAAATGTTTAATAATGTTAAAGCCTAATAGTTGATCTAATACCCTATACACTGAGTAAGGTGAGGTCATAAGCATACCTTTTATATTTGTATATTGTTAGAAAAGTAGAGAAGAGAGGAATACTTTAAAACAAAATGTTATTATGATTGAAGAATGTTTAATGGCATCTATCACAATCAAACATCTGAAAAACAGCATGTTACACAAGAAAAATAAAAATGTCTGCATTACCAGTTTATACCTGAATATTTAAACTCCTGAAGATGATTGCACTTCTCATACAAAAATACAATGTGGCTCAAAGTATAAAATACTGTATAAAAAGAGCTAGTTAATACATGTGCATGGAACCAATAAACAACTTATTTCTTAAATCACATTTAATGTTGGGAGTCTCCTATTGGCTCAGCTGTTGTACAAATGACATCACTGTCAGCTGTTCAAAGGGCACATACTGTACACGTCTATATACTGCCATCTAAGGGTTCACTTGTGTTCTGCATAAGGGAATGACAACAGATGATTGAAAAAACAATCCATGTTCAGCTATGAAACATTGATGTGATCCCATTACATTAAATCTATAACAGAAAATACTGATGGTTGAGCCAAAAAAAAAATATATATTATTAAAATGTTGATGGTTCTTTTAAGTAATCTTTCCTAAACTAACAAGAACATTGTCCAAGGCCAAATAATAATGAGCACTGTTTAGGATGATTATACTTAGAAGTTATTTCCATAAAACTGAGGGCATCTCTCACTAAATTTAATAGGAATCTGTATGGGGTGAGTCACATAAGCATGCATTTAATAATCTAATATATTGTAGTGTAAGATGTTATATTTTATCACAGATTTTTAAATCTATTAATTAATAATGAACGTTACGATGTGAGGAATCAGTCTGGTCTTACCCGTGTGACTGTAGTAGTAGTTTTATATAGTCTCAGACCTCCACAACACTGCAAATTACCTCCTGTAAATGTCACAATTGTTACACATGTACAGTTAGTCTTACACATCACCTCTCCATATTCACAGGGGGAAAGAACATCTATGATCAGATATATACTGTGATGTTATCTGTTTATACTGACAAATAAAATTAAAAGTTCTTAGTCACAAAACCCTGGTAGAAAATGTTATTTACTGCAATTTTATGTGTAGAAAAATTATTGAAAAAAAAATATAGGTTGTATCTATATATCAGGGAACAACATAAAAAGTCATACAGTAATCCACCCTCGGTTATATAAGGGCTGCTGAGAGCAGCCTATAAAAGGAGAGCCTAAGCTGACATGTGTCACAGCAGAGCAGGCCTGCTGCTGCGGCTCAACCTTGAGAGGGCGGGCCCTCCGCGGATCACAGCCCTCCTCTGTTAACCACTTCCACAACGACATAACACTCACTACATTACAACAACGGCTCTCTGAGCTAACAGCGGGCTATGGGCTGTGAAAACAAAGCGACGAACACCGGATATCTACCAACGCCAATAACATCTGACAGTCAACACAATGCGACCAATACAGTCTACGCTCGTTTTTGAGTAGCCTATCTGCAGTCCGAACGAAGTGTTGCTAGCACTAAGTACTGTCCGAAAACGAAAGACAAGCAACTACTTCTCCATATGTCAGTCCCAACTGTTAGTGCTTCAAAACACAACTTTGCGTCCTGCAATCTTTATCCACAGATTGCCGAGTGCAGCTGCTGCTGGCATTCGGGAAGCCCCTGCGCTATTATTATTAGCATTTCGCACCAAGTGTTCCACAATCCCCAAAACTAATGCAATCTTTATGTATAGATTGCGACGGAGGTTCGTTCCGTGGAGCAGCCCCTAAAAAAACAGTTCTGGCAGGCAAAAATCCGACTTCACGAGCTCTCATTTGCTTTCTACGCCTACGGCAATCTTTATGAACAGATTGCTTATACGAATTTGCTGGATATTTTTAGTCATATTTTAACAATAGGTCCATTCAGTCTCACACACAAAGAAACGGAGCCTATGCGTCCGTCAACTTTCCTGTGTGAGCTCATGCTATCGACAGTCTTATTTAAATAATTAGCCAAGAAAACGCTTATCGTCTACGACTATTAACATTTCATTAATCTTTCAATTTAACTTCAAAATCGACTTACTACTGATACTATAGATCCTCAGCGTCTCGGGAATATTATGTGCTTTTCAGGCACTTATAGAGCTTATTCAGACAATTTTATATCGTCAGCCCTCATTGTTTTAATAGAAACTGAAGACTTCTTATGGGTGGGGCTGTGATAGCTAAATGCTACCCTTTCCTTCGGGAACTTGAGGCAAAAAAAAAAATAGTAATCAAATGTCCATTACTTGAAGAAAAAAATTTGATTTGAGCAGAGATGTTCAAAGTCCTTGACGACGGGTCTTCGGCAAAGTAAATTCATACCTGAAAGACACAAAGGAGACAAGACATTCAGCGTTTAAAATAACAAACAAAGCGTTTCTATTCGCCTTTATCATTATATATTACTTATATGTTAAATATGAATTCGATTTCAATTGGAGTTTATATGGAATTCGGACAAAAAAAGACGAACATAAGCCTCGCTGATTTTCTGACTTCACTTACCTCTGATCAAATCCAGGAATGAGCTCGAAGAGGAGGGACTTAGCTTTTATAGTCCGTGACGTTTTTTGCGTCACAAACGATGTTTTTCTCGTTTTTTTGCTTTAGCAAGATGGCGGCTTAACGACCTTCATTGCCTTCTCAAGGACATAATGGCGTGCCCTAGAGATACTTCAACCTTGTCCCTCACAACTCACTAAAAAGTACAGCCTTTTAATGTTAACAGTGATATTGTACAATTCCCTAGCAAATTGTGTTAAATTAGAGTGATTTTAAAGTGATTTATTGGGGGAAAAACTTTAATTAACATTTGTCAAAGATGGCGACCAGAAGTTTCTCCCGTCCCAGTCACATGACCAGCCGAGCTACCATGACGTCACTATACTTTGATGGAAGAAAAGCCTTTAGTAAAAATAGTTTTTATGGCCACTGGAAAATTACATCAAAATACACTAACCATGTAAAATTTCTTATAAATGTAAAAAAAAAAAAATAATAAGTTCACCCCTCAACAGTTCACTTCACTTGTTAGTACGGCAACATAAACATGGCTGCCTCCATGCAAAGCGTTGCGAAGGTTTTGTGCCGAATAACGCCTTCAGTTTTGCACAAACTGCGACAGCAGGTATCCTTATTATATCGTTTTGATTACTCGTCTTATAAAATGATATACAGTGTTAGAACAAATCTCACGAATGCATTATTCACCATTAACTAGCGTTAAGCACGTACTAGCTAAGCTGGCTAATGCTATTTGATTGGGCTCTGATGTATGTAAGAACATGGGCAGTTTAAATGATTAGAAATCTCAGTGTATGAATTTATGTCACCAAAATTACCCATCTCATTGTAGTGAGCACTTACCACTATGATCATATTTGCATCACCTTCCAAGTCTGATGAATAATTACTTTACCACAGTTCTGATCAGTACCTTTACCGCTACCATTAACCTCTTCATCTTCATCACGTTTCGTCTTGATTGTGTTCCCACACCAACTAGCGGTTATTGAAAAGTGAAAAAACAAATCAAAACAAGACAAAACGGCAAATGCTAACGAGAAACATTTACAGGCTTAGCAAATTCTTTGAGAGTGATTTCTAAGTAAAGTTTAAATGAAAATTAAATAAACAACATTCTGATATATTCTTTACTAAATGTTTTTAGTAAGTGAAATAATGCTCTATAATCCTCTATAATTTACTCGTTGTGACTTTCATTATTGAATTTGTTTAAGTGGATGTCATTGCTAGAGTGACTATTGACCTAATCTACTTTTTTGTTTGACAGTCACATTTACAGAAGCTACCTTTGAGAGCAAGTTTTGTACCAGTTGTTCTCCCAAGTCACAATTTTTGTAAAGCAGCTTCTCTCCAAGATGCTTCTGCTCAAGCTGCAGAAGCACTTTCTCGTTACAAAGAGAAACCCTGGGAATATCTGCACAGTGAAGGTACCTTTTGTGAAAAGTTATGTTAACAAGTTTTTTTCTTGGCTTCCCAACACATTCTCATTTTTTGCTCAACAGAGTACATAGAAAAATATGGAGATAATCCAGTGTGGACAGGCTACAGAAGGAACCACAAAGGAGGCATCCCGCCACAGAAGACACGCAAGACTTGCATAGTAAAGTTTCTTTACCATCTATACTGCAAATGCCAATCAAGTTTTTTGTTCAATCAATGCCTTTTTATAATAATTTTGATAGAGAGGAGACAAGATCTGTGGAAACCCTTGCCCAATTTGTCGGGATCCAAACATCATAATTCATCACCAGGTGGGTCAGCACTCGTACTTAACTTATATGCGGTCATATATTTTACTGTAATTTTAAGTTGTTTCTAGTTTTAATGTCTCACTAACTAGGGTTAAAAGATATTTCTGTTTAAAATATTAGCTCAGGTCAAATAGCGATGTGATTGGTGGTGAAACTGTGTGAAACTACTCTAAATAAGCACTTAATAATTCATATGCTAATTGTTGTTTCCCCAGAATGTAAAGTTGTTGGAGCAGTTTATCAGTCCCCACACAGGCGTGGTGTATGACCCCACCAAAACTGGTAAGATGCGGTTTCAATGTCTTTGAGATGAGTGTGTATCAAGAAATTATGAATCTATGATGCTTATGCCCTTTAGGTGTGTGCATGAAACAGCAGAAAAAGCTGAATGATGCGATAAATGCAGCACGAGATCACGGTAAGAAACGGTCATAATACATCTTAAAATGGTTGGATAGTTTCTGTTAAATAGGTTATACATTGCAGTGATACCTACATTGTTCCATATTGTAGGTAGTTATTAACACTGATTGGAAATCCAGTTGTGAGTGAATCTATAGTTACCTGGCTTTATAAAGAAAACCAAACTAAAGTGTTGTTGCTATTTCTTGTTTTGGTGCTGTTTATAGAATAGACAATGCAGTAGAGGTTTAAAAGGCAAGATTGCTATAAGGAATAAGGAGTAAGTTTAGTGAGTTTACATATCAAATGAATTAATTTTACAAATCAAATGAATGAATTTTAAGCATTGAATAAAGCCTTAAAAGAAAAATAAATAATAGTGGAGACATAGTGAAAGGGCTAATTAACAGAATTAAGAAAATAGTGGCATTTCAAAGCTAAAAATGAAAACCTATAATAATGTACACACTGTTTTGTGCAGGCTTTCTCCCCTTCCAGATTCCATATGTGGACTTCACAGGAGACGACTACTCTAACTCCCATGATGCAGTGGGGTCCACACCACCCCCTCAGTCTTTGAAATCTGGTGAAAGCTGGTATAAATGGTACAGCCAGTTAACACCAGATGAAAGTGAAGTAGATAAAGTCAAGAAAATGTACAAGGCTTATTTAAAGTGATGTGATTATTTTACCACTGTATGCATTCTACATATTACCGTATATACACTGAAATATGGACTATGAACATGCACAATAAAAAAAAATCTGAAAAAAACTTTTATTACTGTACTACTGAGGGTTTAAACTATTTTACCATTACTCAGGTGACTCTGTGACACAGGTGGACACAAGTGGAGGTAGAGGTAACTACTGAGTAAAAGTCAATTGATAAGGGCTCTTGGATAAGAGCCGAAACGTCTTCAACTCTAAACCCAAGTCCAGATGACTGATTTAAACCTTCTTCAACTTTGAGTAAAAGTAATGTACATTTAATAAATATGCAAAAAGGTGCGTTGGAAAATATTTCACAAATACACTACAACATATGCAAAGCACGGGAAATACATTTTCTTTATTTAGGTTAACTGACAAAAAATATTGAACTAAATTTTCAATAGCAAATTGATTACATGGCAACATATTGATGTGACAAACAACAAAACTGTTTACATTTATGAATCCAAATACAGACCAAATTAAACACCATGGACATTTAATGAAATTTTCAATTAAATGTGAATTAAAAGAATTGGAAAATTATTGATTTATATACATAAAACACAATTTCAACTAAGATTGAATAGCATTTTTTGATGTCAGAACATGTCTGCTATATAAGATGTGTTAACTGGCAAATTCAATGAAGGGTGTGCGATAAAGTACTTACATGCAGCTTAAGGTGAGGCAGCATGACAATAATCGGAAGTTTTTGCATGTAAATAGCCCAAAAATGTATTTCTTTGTTACTCTCAGTATCTGCACACTGTCATGGAGTCATGACCTCCACTTCCTTGACCCAATTTAAAATAAGCTGACACTGGGAAGGAGGTGGAAGCTAAGCTCACTGTGTGAATATGTGTCATGTTATCTGCATTATAGAAGGACAGCTCCCTTTTATCGCAGTTTAGGTACAATCCTATTGTTTTAGGGGTGACCTCAACTGTCAGTGCTGTGGTACGTCCTGAAATGCAGATTTGGTATGTACTGTTATAAATTTTTATGAAAGCTGTAGGTAATCCCAATTCAAAGTCATTTAGTTGACCCACATACACCTCCCAGTAATGCTGGCCTGCAAGTGTGTTGGTACTTTGGATTTGGTTATAGTCGTCATACCAAACATATTGATTGTGATATTGTGAGTGTTGCTGTGAATTCTGTTGAAATGGACAAACACACAAACTGCGCTGATCCCCTGACACAATTAGACTTGTTTGACCAATTTGGAGTAACATATTCTCCTCCCGAGGCTCGATGACCTGAAGCATCTCCTTCCACACAAACATCTGCAGGTGGCTTTCATATGGCCCCAGTGACAGAGTAGCATTCTGAACTTTGAAGTTTCCTTTCTTAGGCTTGAAAGACTTCCTCGCTTCCTTTGCTTCCTTCTCTTCAGATCACGTCCTCAGAAACTTCTCTGTCTCTTGTATTTCCAGGACAGATGTCACAGTTTCTTTCAGCTTTGTGTTCTCACCTTTTGCTTCTTCCATAGCGTTCAACTGTTCTGTCATCTTCTTGACTCCATCTTCCTTATCACACTTCACTTTTTCATTGAGCTCTCTTTTTTTCTCCTTTAGAAATTTGTCCAATTTCGCAAACTGTTTGTTGATTAGTGATTTCAGCTCCTGAGATCTTCCCTCTGTCTTACTGATCTCTTCTGTCTGTGACTGGACCAGGACTTCGAGGGCAGAGGTGTCATCAGATATATATTTAACTAATCCGTCCAGCTCTGCTCTCACCAGTGTGGCGGCCTCATTGACTGGTTTGAACTTGTGTGATTCATGCCTCTGTCCATCTCTACAGATCACACAGCTTAACTGTTGGTCTGTGATGCAGTATAACTTCAGCTTTTCATCGTGATCAGGGCACAACCATTCTCCTTTCTTGAAAAGACAAATAGAACATCAGAAATAAAAAGTTGTGATTACATTGGCCTATATCTTATGGTAATTACAATACAATAACAGTTCTGATTTGAAATAAAAAAAAATCGACTCTTATTACCTCTTTGTCATGTCTGTATTCCTGTTTTTGTTTAGAAGCTTCTTTAGTTTTTTCCGCCAAGCTTTTCAGGATGTGGTTAGTCAGAAGATATTGTCCGTCCATTGATACATGCAGGTGCACGGCAGTGCGGACAGTGAGGTTGTTTGCTCAAAGAAACCGAGATACATTCTCTACAGAAAGAGTGTCCACAAAGAAGGATGGCCGGGTCTGTGAACAGCGTCAGACAAATAGAGCAGGTCAAATCTTCAGACCATGCAGACGCCATGGGTCAGGCTACTGTCTGACTTCAGCTGATCAAATTCGCTCTCGATTCCTATTTCTCAGAAATACCACACCCTGCCAGTTTTGCATTGAACAGGAAGTAAAATAAAATATGCATCTTAGAAATATTTAATCTTAATTAAGATATAGGCTAGTGTACGGAATACTCGCATTTCCATTTGCAGAATTTAGTGCGTATTATGGGGTTTCAAATATGTTAATGAGTGCGTTTGGTGTAGCCTATTTAATTACATAATCTGAATGCATAACATCATGCCATGCATTATTATATTTTTTATATTTATCATTATGGTGAATAATAGGTTAATTAGCCAATATAAAAAAGGTGAAACCTTTTATAATTTGTTTTTTATTGTGAAATTATACAATGTAAATTGTCACAAATTAATTAAGAGTGAAAGACATTTGGACTTATATCTCCTTATTACTCCCTATGTATTGCATTTTAGGCACCATTTGAAAGCCATGTTTAAAAAAAGGCTACAATATTGGATTTTTTTGTGGCTTGCACTTTTTTTCTGAAAATGTAGTCCATGGTGATTAGTATTGCCAATGTTCATGCTTGTATAAGACGTAACTGAAGTATTTTGTCACTAAGCTGCTCCGCTAGTAGCCCAACAAGGACACACTGTTGGCTTTCAACAGCCAAGAGGAAATAAATATAATCTACTCCAGGCACCTGTAACACTTGACCTGACAGTTATATGCCACATAATTAAATAATACCAATAAAACACACAAGGAAAAAGCATTTTTTTATTATTATTTTGGCTTTAGTGGATCCCAAAATTCATAACATTAACATTGCTGTTACAAGCTAGTGTCCGGAGCCAAACGACATCACCACATCGTTTCCTTGACCCATCGTCCTGTCCAGCTGTAGAGGTGCAGCTCATGGGTTGGCCTTGTTCATGACCGTCTCTCCTAGAGCCTCCAGCACCTCCCTCTTGTAGTCGTCAAAGTCTCCGTCGATCTGGTTCACAGTGCAGTCCTCCACTACCCAGAGCTGGCACTGTGTCTCTGTGATGAGCCGGGCGTCATGGCTTACAATGATCACAGCTGAAATTCACAAGAAATTTTGGAAAGCTTGGGTTACTGATCACTTTTACAAGACAAATGTAAATGTTTTTAGACTGCAAAAATAAATGTTTCTCACTGTTACATAAACACTATTTAAAAAAGTTAAGAATGTTTGACTTTTGGGTTAAATTTGTACAAATTGGAAAATAATTGTGCCACAGTGACATTATAGCATTTAATGAAAGTAGGATGTTAATCTAGGTGATAGTAATATGTTATATTGCATTTTGGAGCATCTGTAAAAATCTATCTATGTAATTTGCAACTTGTTTAAAAGGACTAAAATGGGCCTAAATCAGAACAAACCTAGAACTAAACCAGGTCCAAACATAGGATAGCACTGCACTTTATAAACTTTATCAGAACTAAACCAATTCTAGATCAGAATCTTAACAGGACTAAACTAGGTTTCAATCAGCTCTACATGAAAAAAACATATTTGGGGCCATGTACCACGAGTGGAACCTGTCCCACAATATGAAAAACACTGCATTTAAGCTCAGGGTTGGATGAATGAGTGAGATGAATGAGTGATTTCACATTCACAGGACACAAAGATTTTTTCACCCAGAGTTTGGCTTTTATTTTTAACAGGCAGTTGACCCGACGCCCGCACAAAACTCGCAAGGACCCCTGTGTGATTAGCTCAGAAGCTAGCCGCGGAGTCCTGAATCGATGCCTTTAAACGCTGTCAGTGTGCAGTGAAACATGGCACAAGTGAAGCTGGAGGAGGAGGCTGAGCTGTGGGATCCAGCGGAGCATAATAGTTCAGCGTAAGGACGTTTGAAAATACATTAGATTTTATATTAGCACAGTCAATACTCAATATGAGTCCGAACCATTGAGTGTATATAGTTATATATACCTCAATGGTCCGAACCAGATGTATTCTCCATAATACACTGCAGATGCCTGTTACTTTTTCCTCTCCATTTGTCATTATGAACTGGTGCCTGGTTTTGCAACAGCACATCAACTGAATTTGACATTAGCACTAGTACAGGTTGGGTGGATGTCAGCTTTTGCAGACAACACATTTAGCTAGCCACTTTTGCTTGGGTGGGAATGTGAGATATAAGCTTAAACTTTGGCTTGAGGGAAATACGTAGGCTATTTTTGTTATTAGCTGAGCCACCCACCACGCAGTCACATTGAGTGAGAGATGGTGCATGACTTGCCACTATGTCATAAGGGCTCTGTATGTTTATATTTTAGCTTTTTGGAACTAAACGTCAAATTAGTCAGCTAAAAGTGGTCAGAAAGTTGTCAGAATGTTACTTCTTGCACTGAATGTCATAAGTTCTGTCTATTTTGGTCCAGGGTGGATTTCTCTCACGTTAAAGAGGAATCAGAGCTATGCATCAAGAAGGAGCCAGATGAGTTTCCATTTCATATAGTCAAAGTTGAAGATGATGATGAAGATAAAGTGCTTCATCAAAGAACGACTGAGGAAAACAGATCAAAAACTAATGGAGAGGAAGAAGCAGAGGCAGGATGCAGCTCAGAAGCGCTCACACATCTACAGTCAGGCAGCGAGGAAGATATTGACTGCTCTTCTGACACCGATCACTCAGTGGACTATAGTCAAGAACAGCCTCCCTCGAAAAGAAGCTATGCAATGATAAATAACGACACTAGACCATTCAAATGTTCCGAGTGCGGTAAAGGTTTTCCTCGGAATTCGGAATTACGGAGACACGTTTTGATTCACTCGGAACAGAAACCTTACCAATGTTCAGTGTGTGGGCGCGAGTGTCGACTCAAATACCAGCTTCAGATACACATGGGGATTCATACGGGAGGAAAGCCTGAAATCTGTTCGGTTTGTAAGAAAGGTTATGTAGATTACAATTCACTGACAGACCATATGAAGACCCATATAGAAGATGTGACTCCAGATGAAACTTTGGTAAACGATGATGCAATGACAAATACGGACTCACTTGTGCAAGATGTGGGACACAACACCAAGCCACACAAATGCATAGAGTGTGGGAAGAGGTTTGTGTGCAATTCAGAGTTGCAGAGACATGTCCTGATTCATACGGGAGAAAAACCTTTCAGGTGTTCAGTATGTGAACAAGAATTCAGACATAAACATCACCTCGACTCTCACACGAGAAGTCACACTGGGGAGAGGCCTTTCAGTTGTTCAGTTTGTAACAAAGGTTTTTCTCGTAACTATTGTCTCACTGCACATATGAGGCTTCACACGGGAGAGAGACCCTTTGTGTGTCCAGTGTGTGAGAAAGGTTTTACACAACACAGTATTTTAAGAGATCACATGAAAACACACCCAAAAGACTGGAGTGCAGATCAAACTTTGTTAAACTGTAGCTCCACAATGACTACTGATTCCTCAGTTAGAGATTTGGGAAGAGATCCGAAACCATTTAAATGCTCAGTATGTGGCAGAGCGTTTCAGCGTAATGCGTACTTACAAAACCACATGTTGATTCATACTGGAGAGAAACCTTTCAGGTGCACAGTTTGCGAGAAAGATTTTAGAGACAAAGGTAATCTTAAGATCCACATGAGGACTCACACTGGGGAGAAACCATTCAGCTGTCCCTTCTGTCAGAAATCTTTTAAACTAAAGAGAGATCTTGTGATACACATGAGAGTCCACACCGGAGAGAAACCGTTTACTTGTCCCATTTGTAAGAAAGGTTTTGTGACCAACACTTATCTTAGAACACATTTGAGAACACACACAGGAGAGAAGCCATTTAGCTGCACCGTCTGTAAGAAATGTTTTACACAGAAAAGCTCTCTCAGGACACATGTAAGAGGTCACAGAACAGACACATCCAATGAGGGGCAGAATGTGATCCAGTCCACTGTTGCATAAAAATGCCTCTGTATTGTTATAAAATACAAAAGAAATAGTTTGTCCATAAAATCCCATGAAGCCGATGCACTCATAACTCATAAAATGTAATGAATTCACAATCATCTGCTTATTTCCATTTGAGGTTGTGGGAGGCTGGAGCCTATCCCAAAAACCATGGGCCTAAATGGTGTACACCGAGAACAATCAACAGTTAGGTCTTTGACAAAGGAGTCACTAAGTTACTGTATAACGTAATATTTGAACATAAACTTAAGCATTTTGCATATAATGGTTTGGTCACTTAATTAAAACTACTGTTACTGCAAAATAGTATTCAACACAATTTACAAATTACTTTAAAAACAAAATACTTAAAGTGTAACTAAACCCTTAAGCAACTTTTTTTGGCTGATAATGTGTACGAATAGGGCTTTAATATTGAAATTAATTTGTTCTTGTGCAGCTTTTGAGATTTTAGTGTAAATTTATTTAATTCCCTAATCTATAATCAAAATGGTCTAAGTGCTGCCCTCTTTAGGTTAAACAGTGGCTACTGCAGTTGAATTTTCCTATTGGTAAAAAGCAGATCTTGTGACATCACTATGTACTAGGGGTGTGAGAAAAAATCGATTCTGTCAAATATCGCGATACTTAATTAAACGATACTGGTATCAATTCAAAAAACGTCCGAATCGATGTTATATATAGCCTATAATTTATTACAAAAATGGCCAACTTCCTGTTTGTCATAGGGCGGGGCCATAATAATATTTTATGTTCAGCACGATGTGGAGAATCACTGTACCAAGTTTCATAGCTCTCCGACAAAGTGAGTGTATCAAGAGTCCCATAGGGGTCATAAACATGGGGGCGCTATAGAGGCATTCTTTATTCGACCGTGATAATTTGCATATGTCCATTAAATAGACCCTAGCCCAGATCCTTGTGCCAAACTTCAT